>DWGJ01000714.1:0-26069 GCA_018246895.1 Aspitha aspitha aspitha | reverse complement strand
TTTTGTACATATCTATTATTTGATCCAACTTAAAAGATAGGATAGCTTTTATAAAATAAATAAATAATAAATGTCAATTGTCAATAATTTTTTAATAAAATCAATTTCTGAACGTACGATATTTGTCATATATGATTTGACATGTATAACCACTAGTTTATTATTGAAATCAAAATTATCACTAATTGTAATATCTCTGGCCGAATTGGGTAAGCCTTACGATTCATCTTATGTCATATTGGATGTGACATTACACACAGCTTTCAGATGAATAACCTAACTTTTTCACGTTGTTAATTTGTTGTTATTTTTCATATTAACATTATCTTTACGAAACCTGTAAACCCTGACATACAGTGTTTTACAATTACTAAGACATTCCGTTACAAGATGGTGTCACTAAAATCCCCTAAGGATAATACTAACAGAGACAAAGCTTTTAAAAGTAAGTCATCCAAAGTGATGAAGAAAAAGTTAAAAACAGCAGTGTCTGAAGCGTTTACCTCTCAAATTGAAGCAAAAAATGTTCTAACGCGGAATGCGCCGAAGAAAAGAGTTAAGTACATAATGCCATCAAAGTCAATTACAGACAATATTATCAATTTAACCATACAAGCACTAGACCAGTTAGTGGCTAATCAAAATAAGAAAAACATCATATTTGGCGACGAAACTTCAATTTTCCTAGAAATAAGGTGCATTAAAATACAAAATACCAGGGGAAATGTTAAATTGTAAGTACTCCGTTTTTAGGTATTCTTTAGATTGCTTAAGATAATGTATTTTTACTTGGTAGGTATCCTTTTAGAGATACCCAAAAAAGGCAATGACTGCTGTCATTGAAAAGGGAAACATTATTAATATGAATGTTGTCATACTCATGTATCCCTTCTTTATCTTTATAGCAATTTACCTCATAGTACTGTATCATCATCAGGAGAAGTATGTTTAATTACACCAGATTTAAAAAAAGGCAAGAAAAAAGATCATGAACCTACAGTTGAACATTGGGAGGAGTTACTAAGAAATGCTGGTGTAACAGAGGTAAATGTTGTAAAGAAATTAGTAATAGCTAGTTAATAATATCCTTTAATACCCTGGAACCTGTATCTAAAGTGCATAATCTGAATATACTTCAATATTAATTACACTTTCTGCCTACACCATTAGGGTATCTGGGGTGATGGTAATAATAATAATAGTTGGTTGCACTTGTTACCAATAGTAGTTAATGAATATTTCTTTCCATTTAAACAGTGAATTTTTTAGTGAGTGAAGTTTGTTGTTCAAGAAATTTCCTGAAATTTTATTTTTATTACAACATTACAATCAATCGTATTTCTGACAATTAGAAGTAACTCATTTAAATGATATACTATAAAATTGACATTTGTATGTACACCATTTAAATATTATTGAGTTCAGAATTATTTCTCTTCCAGGTCAAGACTGTATTGCCTATGCGACAGTTGAGAGTAGAATATGATCAGTTTGAATTAAAACGTAGACTTCTCACTCAACATGATTTCATTATGGTTGACACCAGAGTATTAAACCATGTGTCACATTTACTGGGCAAAATGTTTTTTAAAAAACATAATATGCTTACACCAGTGAAAATAAATGAAAAGGGCAATATTAAAAAGGATATCAAAGTTGGTCTCTGCACTGCTATGCTAAGACTGAGTGAAGGAGACACATCTACATTTCTTGTAGGACACACCGGCATGCCACATTATAAGATTAAAGAAAATATTTTGAGTTTTGTAAAACAATTAAATGATAAGTTTCCAGGAGGTGAAGCAAACATACGGTCCATTTCTTTGAAGTTGCCTTTGTCAATGGCACTACCCCTGTACCTTACATTGAGTAAGTACCAAAAGTGGAATAAGTTAAGTTTTTTTAAGATTAAAAAAGTTATGAATATCAACTTTTTTGTTAGTTAAGACAGCAGTAAACATGCAAGTTGACAAGTGGCCAATGTCACCTATTGACTTCTGCTACTGACTAAAATAGTTTGAATTATTCTGAACATAGCATACACTTCAGTTCCTCATTTGTTTTTAAAGCCTGAACCTACTTATTTGCATTGGTTAAACATGATAGACTAACTGAAGTCTTAACTTTCTCATTCTGTGCCAAGATTCATGCTCAACAGTTGAACAATAAATTGTATTAATAATACACTGATGTATACACATGTCAATTTGTGTATAATTACTAGCAGACCCGACCATGTGTTGTGTCTAAGCATTGTCCTATAAAGAAAACATTAACTTTGCAATAAAAAAATAAGATCATTAATCAAAATAAAAACTATCCTATGTTTTAGGTTTTACCAAACAATAGTATCTATAAAATTTCATTGAAATCGGTTCAGTGGTTTCGGAGATTAGCGTAAACGAACATCATGACATGGGAATATAATATATACAAGGAAGGATAATGATGATGTAAATACTTTATTTTTATTGGAATAGAGTAGCGAACGAGCAGGCAGCAGTCACAAGTGGCCGCTGCCACCCATGGACATCTGTAACAGACTCCTAACAGGACTGTAGGGAGCTAAGTGTTAGTGTGAATTCAGTTACTATAGGTGTTAATAAGAATTAGTTGGCGAGTATTCTTTAGTAACAGGACTGCAGGAATGGGAATGTTAGTGATATTAACCCAGTTAGTAGGTGTTAGTAAGTGTTAGTAGTTACCCTATCAGGAGTCGGTCACACATGTGTTGCTACTCTTGAGGACTAATACAGTTGAAACAACTGCTTCACGGCAGAAATAGGTGTGGCGGTGGTACTTCTCCGAGCGAACTGTATACAGGTTCAATCACCTATTCAGAGACTTCTACTAACAGCACAAAAATTTACTTTAAGGGCCATCTAACACAGTAGCACCACCAAAATTGAGCAAGAGTAAACCAAAACACTTTACTGAATATGACGATGAGCTTTCAACAATTCCTGGCAGTAGAGTCTGTGTTGCACCCGGTGGAACAGTGCTATTGAGGAAAACAGGCCGTATACGGGATGACAGGTGGTATGACGTTTTAGGTTATCATACAATCTTTCCACCCTTTTTTATCGGCTAAGAGGCAAAATTTCCAAAACTCCTTTCTTATTGGTCAATTATGTTATACAAATAACTCATGGGCAATATTTCAAGATTCTAGGTTCAGCTCATTTGGCTGTGCATTGATGTCTAGTTTGGTCAGTCAGGGTCTACAGATAGATTTAGATTACCGATCCAGATAAAAGTAAAGGTATATTGTTTAGTGCCATAATATGAGACATGTTTTTAATTCAGGTATAATTTTTTCATTTTACTCATCACTTGGTTGTATTTAGCGAATTTAACTACTAAACTGGAGGTCATGGGTTCAATTTTTACCCAGGACATACATTTATGTGATGAGCACATCTGTTTGTTGCGCCCTGCCTAATTTGAAATAGGGCTGTGTGTAGAATTATCCTAGTTTTAATAAAAATAATTATTTTCTCTTTAAAGTTTTTATGTTGTCTTTGAAATATTTATTCCATATACTGTACTTAAGTTCACATTATAAATTTATTTCCTTTCAGCAACAAAGAAATGGATGAGAGTAATGATGAAGAAAAAGAAAATAATGAAAGTGAATTAGAAAATGAAAATGAATAAGAAGTAAACTGTTTATTTTTTTTTTAATACAATTCAATGTAACTAAATGTCTCTTTGTTTTTTTTATTTTTACCAGCACCAAATAATGTAATAGTACATTGACAACTTAGTAATAATGTTCTACATAACCATAAAAATTAATCATATTAAACTATACAATACTCAGCGACAGTTTCGACATAGATGCTTGTATCTTCAGAGGCCACACCTTTTTAAACTTCTTGAAATTTTTTAATTTACTTACAGTGTTATCTTTTATTAATGTCTCCCTTTTCACTATCAAATTATTACGCACCTCCAGCACTGTTGTGCCCAAATCTTCATTATCATTGTTTTCTTGTTTCACAACTTTCATAGCTGTATTATTTTCCATGTTGGAATTCTGTTCCATTAGCTCAGAAAGCTTTATCCCTCTTAAAGCTGTAATATCTACTTTCTCACATATTGGCACTGTACTACTAATTTTTGTTATTTCAAGAGGACTATCTTCACTCACAACATGGCTTGATTTAGTCTTTAGATCATTATTATCAGTATTGTGTTCTGTCGCAAGCTTCTTGGTAACAAAATTGAAAAGCCCTTCTTCATCATCTTGTTCCAACTTTCGTTTAGTTGCTTTAGTTAGATTTAACAGTTTTGTACTGTTATCTGCATTCTTATTGGAACTTTGAATAAAATTAAAGGACCCATTATCAGCACAGTTTTCTGTAGCCATTTTCTTGGAAGGATTAATTGCAATATCATGAGAATCATCAGCTGTTCTTTTGTTTCTAGTATTACTGACATTTAGACTATCTCCTGTAACCATTTTTTTGTTAACTATTGTAGTACCTTCCTCCTCAATAAGTTTTCTTTTACCTGTTATTAAATCACCATTACCAATTGTTATAAAAGAGTTATCCCTAGCAGTTAAGCTTTCATCAATTTTTATATTCTCTTGATTTAGGATCTTTTCAGATAAAATTTGGGACTCGGGTGCTAATATATTATCCATTTTTGAAAATTGATCAGTTGTTTGCTTCAGTACTTCTAAGGTAAAATTAAAATCTGGATTACAATATTTGTTAATTGAATTGTATAGGATTGATAAACCTATTTCAGCATCCGCAACAAGCCTTTTTCCCTTTCCTTTCAGATAATCAACAATTTCTTTTATTTGTTCCCTTTGTGTTTCAGTATCCTGACTAGTAGATGTTATATTATATTGAATTACAATAACATCATCAGCACTAAGCATTGATTTTGTCATCTTGGTTGCACTCAATAATAAGGCACTAGCAGAACTTTGCTGTAAAACCATTTTGTACATTTCCAATTGTCTCTTTGAAAAGAATATAACATTTTTGCCAGAAAACAAAGATTTTCTTGATTCATCAGGAAGAAATGATACACACTCCTTATTGAGTGTGGATTCAACAATCTGAGGAGTAAATTGAGTTGCATCAGGCAATCGTGTACCCTGTGTTACAGCTTCAAGACATTTATTCCAGTACTCAATTGTAACTATGTATGCGCCTTGAACTAAGGCCAACACTACTTTGATGGTCAAAGTAATGGCTGGCATTGTTAAATATGTACATGTATCATCCCAATCACTTTTTAATACTGCTCCTAGTTTGTCTAGAGTCGTTTTTAGGCTCTGTAAGTTTTCACCCTTAAGAGTTGATGTACAAGTGACAAAATCTCTGACCTTTTCAACAGTCCATTCGCAATTCATCTTACCAAACTTAATCGTATCATTCAAGTTTAATATCACCTTCTGGTTACATTCTAATTTATTCTGAGTATTATTAACAAAAGTACCGTACTTCGAACCTAAATCTTGCAATGTCAAATTATTTTCTATAATAGATATAGATGCATGTTTCCTGCTAAGAGATTGATCTCCAGGTATTGGAAAATTACAATTTTGACCATCTGCACTTCTACCAATGATTATATTCTGTCCTGAAAAAACATATATTATTCTAGAATCACTTTTTGACGTGAGGTACCACATTTTATATAACTAAAACTATTTTTGTAAAAGAAACACCGCAAGCGTCCCTACTTGCAATCAACCAAATTATAATTTTACTAGCGACACTAGTGACAGTGACACAACATTTTTTCCTGTAGGAATGTCCGACTCGGATTCTACCTTTTCAGCCAAATCATTTTTCGTCCACGCATCTGCTAAACATATTAAAAAGTATCGCCATTAAGCAAACTTCAATACGTAAGATTTTTACACATAAATTACTAATAGCTTATATATAAACATTTTAGAAGAATCAGACTACAGAAAGAAATATTGCACGCTAGATTGTTTCTGCCTACCCCGTTAGCAACCGGGCGTGTTGCATATAATAATAACAATATTCATTTTAGCCTCGTTACGAAAATGACAATTTGAGGACACAACTTTTTATTATTATTTATATCTTTTTTATTTCATCCTATTTCTAGACGAAAGAAAATTTCATTTCAGTTGGTCAGCGTGAAGCACGACAACCTATTGTCTGGCTGATGTAGAAATAAATATTCGGTAAAGACAGAGTCAAGGTTACATAATCTTTTAATTTATTAGCGTAATAAAAAAAATATATAGATTCTTGTACTATTATATTACTTTATATTTCTTGTACTATTATATACTTTAATGATTGATATATTCATATAAGTAAGATAGATCTATTATTATATGGCAACATTCCGGTAGCGCATCTATAGGTCTAAATACAAATGAAAAATTTTTGTTTTGTTTACCTTTTTGGTAATCAAATAAAATGACCCTGTATATCGATACAAAATTAAATTTTATTGATAACAATGTTATTTCAACAGTTGGGTCATGGCATCCGTCATTGGCTCTATTAGCTGTAGGCTCTTTTAACCAAGAAAAAGGGGGATTTGTGACCATTTTTCAAGAAAATGTATGTAATTTTAGGAATCCTTGTAAATTTACACATTTTTTACTAGTTACTCAAGCCTTGAGCCCAAAGCTAGTTGTCTCTACGAATTAATAAATCAATGGTTAAACAGTTTTTATATTTTTGTACTTATTGACTCTTAATTCATATTTCTAAAGAAAGGTAGAACGTATTTTTATAATTTACACGCACTTTACGAATTAGTGTAATTGCTATTGGATTAATTAGTTAAATGTAACTGAATCATGTGTGTTTAGTAGATACAGCTAAAGCTGTAACCTGTTAATTCCTGTTTAACCGTATTTCAAAGTAAATAATAAAATCATGTTTAACTTGTTTTATTATAGTATCCCAAAGTAAAGTATTATTAATGTTAATCTAAACACTGCATTGGGTAATTATATCTGTACTTAAATGTTGGTAAAACATTGTGAAAAAAATCCTGTTCCAGGGTCAGGCATTAGAAGGCTGTGATTGGCCTATTCTTTTGGCGAATCAAGTCACAACTCTAGCTTGGCATCCAACAAGAAGGCTTTTGGTTGCTGGTTGGGATGGTGGAGAGCTTTACATCTGGTTAGAATACTCCTGGGCTCGTTTAGAAGCACCTCATAATGCTGCCCTTACAACAGTAAATTTCAGTCTGGGTGGTGGAAGATTGATTGCTACAGATGCTGCTGGTTCTGTATCTGGGTGGCAGACAGGCACAGGAGCGCCATTAACAGCATTTCATCATCAACTCAGTGATATCATTACTCATGTTAAGTTTTGTTCACCTCATCCAAGTTCGGAGTCCTCAATTAGAGGTCTAGCTCGAGCAGCTGTTGCAGGAGATGAAAATGCTCTTGATGCACTAGCAGCATGGAGGCCTCGTACCACGGCCAGAATGAGAGAAGGCTCACAGCCTGATAACCATGCATGTTATGCTGCTCAAGATAATGGAGTCATATTGTACATTGATCACAATGGAGCTTGTTCAGAAGTCCTTAATGCTCCAGGAACCATCGTGTTTATGGGTATTATAAGTAATATTTATTTACTGGTAGCATGGGAATCTGGAGGGGCACTAAGTTTATCAAGATTTGCTTCAGCAGATGATCGATCTTTAACAACTGACACCCATGTCAGAATGACAACCAGAAATGGTCAATGTATTGTTCTTGCTGGTAACTCTTGTGTAGCTGTTATAACTGGTGATAACATAATAAGAGTTTGGGACAGTGAGACAGGTGATAATGATGTGCTGCCAAACGAAAATGAAGACATCATACAGGGAGATACTTTTACAAGTATAAACTATTGTAATTTGAGTGACACTCTGTGTTGTGGAACTGCTCAAGGAAATCTGTATTTATGGAGGCGAGATCATAGAAATAACTGGAAATTAATTAGCAGGACATCAATTAAGGGTACAGTGAAGGAAGTAAGTTGGGGCTCTGAGGGACTGATGAATCCTTTACTACATGTAAATTGTATTACAAATGCCTTTATTCTTCAAGAACATCACATTTGTTGGGGTTACTCACCCACAGTATATATGGTACAAAAATCAGCGTATGAAATGGCTATTACAAATAAAGACAATATCATATCTAGCATTACCACGTCAAAAACAATAAAATGTTTTGCTTTTAAAGACAATTATGCTGCCTTAGGAGATGGAAAAGAAGTTCAAGTAAGATTACCAAGAATTTTTTTGCAATTATATTACTATCATTTTATTTATATATTTCAGAACAAATTTGTTGGCTTGTTATTGAGGACTAGATTCATTCAAAGTTATTTTCGCTATTTACCGACTCTGATTTGTTTACTGCTGAATACAGGTTGCTCACAGTGAGAGAGTTTTATGTGCCCAGTCTACCAAGTTAGCCCAGAGTAGATTGATAGACTTCACACACCTCAGAAATGTGATACATTTTTATACATCTCTAAAATGTGCAGGTTTCCGCACCATGTTTTCGTTTACAATTATAGCAAGTGATATTTATATTTAAAATTATAAAATGCTTATTACAAGTCAGAGGTACATGCCAGGATTTGACCCAGACTCCTAGTGAGAGACTGAATTTCAAACCAATAGGCTATCAATGCTGCTTATTTTCAACAAGTATTATCAAATTAAGTATTTCTGAAGTATATTTAGAACTATCAATATTAATAATACTTATAGTGTTATTAAGTTTACACAATAATTATTACATAACTTGTATGATCCTTATTATTGATCACCATAAATATTTTTTAGGGTCATTAAAGTCCAATATTGTTTTTAAGTTTGATTACTTCCACCATCGCAAAAGTTAATTAATTTTTTTTGCAGATCTGGATGTGCGGCAAAGATAATGAGAGTAAATTTTCCCTCCTACGTACTTTTTCTTGGAAAACAGATGTGCTAATTATATATGGCGACATTCTTGTGGGTTTTTGTAAACCACACATAGAATGCTACTCAGTAACTGGTAACAAGATAGGCATACTTCCTAGCTCTGAAGGTGAGGGAGAACCCATTGTCATAACCAACACTAATAAATATGTTGTGGTTGCAACTATTGACGGCACTTTAAAATTAATCGAGATTACTAAAAAAGGTCTCAGAATGCCTTACCCACCGAAAAACTGCTACCAAATGTTTGACGATTTTGGTGAAATCATGAGATCATCAGTGAATTGTTCAGGGCTGAACATTTGCCTAAGCATAGCCAACTCTGGACTAGCCCCCGACCCTAAACTTTACTTATGGGATGTTGCTAATGATATTATCACAAACACTTTGTTATCTGATACAACGTCACCACCATATCAAAGTGTACCCATCGCTATCCTGTGGGACGCGAATGACCCCCGACTGGTTGCGGTCCACATGCGTTCATCTGACTTTGATAAAGTTCACCTATTGTTTTGTTATGACAGCAAACTTTATGAGTATAAGAATTGGTGTTCATCCATGGAGGAATATTTCACATGTAATTTTATGCTATGCTCTTTATATACACCGTACGTCGTTATTCTCTCCCAGCAAAATATAAAGAAGATTTTGATTCACGAATTTGATGACAATACTGATTACGATACTGCAGTGTTACGACAAGTTTTAAATTTTCTGTTTTATATGACGACAGGCCAATTAGAAAAGGCTGTTATAACAGGTACGAACTTGGCTGCTAATAAGAACTCAATCATTTGGAATAGTTTAGCCAAAGTTTGCGTGTCTTGTAAGCGTGCAGATGTTGGTGCAGTATGCCTGGGAAAAATGGGCAATATAAAAGGTGCACTTATGATGCGTAAAGTGATGAATGATGATAGTATGGATGATGTATGCAAAGTTGGAGTACTGGCAGTTAATTTAGGTATGCTCGAAGATGCTGAAAAATTATTCAAGGAAGCAAATAGGCCTGACTTGATTACGCGTCTCTTATCAGCAAAAGATGGTGGTCTGCAAGAAATCATTAATGGTAACAATGAAGGTGAGAATGTACTTCTTGTGAAAAGTGCACAACATAAACTAGCAAAGATTCTGTGGGCTACTGGGGAAACTGGGGCTGCGTTAAAGTTATTCGAAAGTGCTGGCACATTAGTACCTCACGTGCCCAGGATGTTGATATCTCAAGGGCAATCTTCCATGTTGGCTCAATATGTTTCAACGTCTAATAATGATAGCCTGATCATATGGTGGGGCCATTATCTTGAGAGTATAGGAGACCTTGATGGAGCTTTAGAAGCTTACGCTCGTGCTAACGATTTTGGAGAACAAACGAGATTATTGTGTCATATGGACAGAATAGACGAAGCTGAGCAAGTGTGTCTAAAGAATTCATCCTCAATGTATCAAATGGCGCGCCATTTAGAAATGAATTTGAACGACACTGAAACTGCAGTCAAGGTATCTAAAGTTTTTATTTAAATCTATGAAATTATACTTTTTTAAGCAAGTGACAACCACTTGTAAAACATACTAAATCACTGTTCTCCATGTATTTTTATTTAATTTATCAATAACATTTTTCTATTACAGATGTATATAAAATGTGGAGCCATATCATCAGCTATTAGAGTAGCGGCTGAGGCAAGTGCTTGGAATTTGGTGTGGCGCGCCGGCACAACCTCTAAACAACATGCAATTTATGCAGCGTCAATTTTAGAAAATGCTGGCCAAAACGAACAAGCCATATCACTGTATCAGAAAGCTGGTATGCCCTTACATTTTAAATTAAGCAGTAAATTTATTAATGTTTTGATTACAATTAGAAATAAGTAAACAAATAACTCTTATTATAATTGTTATTATCAATATTAGACGACACTGTTTTATAGTAATCGTTTACAATAGTGGAATACTTCTATTTACATTTAATACTGTAATTATCACGTTTATGTAAATTCCAGACATGCCCCATACAGCCTTGAAATTAGCATTAGCAATTGGTGATACAAATGCAATGCTAGCAGCAGTTGAATCACTGGGAGACAAAGTTGATCCTGAACTTGCGCAGTTTCTGGCCACCCATTTACGCAAAAGTGACCATCACTCACATGCGGCTGCCTTACTTGCTACTGCTGGGAAGGTTTTATTCTGTTTTCGCTATTTTACCTTATGTAATCTATATCTATATATATATTAGGGACCTGGCGTGACGATATGTATGTATGTATGTAATCTATATATAATCTTAGGTCCTAGTTTTCGGTCAGATTGTTTTACATCGTAATGTTCTAGTGAAATCTTTTACAACTAAGAATAGTCAGTTACGTATCAGTGGAAACGTGACGTGTTTAAGTCAATTAATATTTCATAAATTTAATCTACTGTTATGAGAAAAATTGTGAACATTTACTATGAGATATGTTTATGGTTTTGGTGTAGGTACCAATGCTCCTAAGACGTGATTGCTTAGTATTTCTATACTGACCAGAAGATCACGCTAAAAATTTCTATTTGTTAATTTTTTTATTAGTACGAAGAAGCTCTAGATATTGTAGAAGAGAGCACCGATCCACTCACAGAAGAGCTAAGTGAGAGATTAGCAGCGCCTGCTGGGACGAGCGGGCGACCGGCTCTGCTGCGACGTCTAGCGGATGTTCTCGGTGCCAGAGGACTCTACCACCAGGCGGCCAAACGACTCGCACATGCCGGTGATAAGGTAGCAAACAGGAAATGGCAAGTAGAATAATCAATCTGCAAGAGTTATAAAATGCCAGCAGTAGTACTTGCTCATTTAAGGAATTACAAAATGTATTCAATACGTTTCAACAAACCAAGAGAGATAATAATACTTACTTTTGCCGTCACTATTTTCTTATTTTTAGCGTCCTCCCTTAGATAAGAAGCTCCATTAAAACATTTATTTATTGAATAAGATGAACTTTACTGTGGTTGGTTCATATTGCGGCAGTAGATCATGTTTAAATTGTATTTTGCAGGCGGGTGCCATGAGATGGTTGATGCGATCGGGCGACGCGGACCGAATCGCGACGTTCGCGGCGGCTACGCGCGACCGCTCCGCACAGCTAATGGCCGCCGACTATCTGCGGCGGCGGGCAAGCTGGCGCTCGCGGCCCGACCTCACACGGCATATTCTCCACTTCTACACGCGGGCCAAGGCGTACGGCAAGTTGGCCGCTTTCTACGCTGAATGCGCCAAAATGGAAGTAGATGACTATGAGGTAACATTGAAAGAAAAATATCGAACTGAAAGAATTATATATTAATTTATTTTTTTATAATGGGACAATTCTACGCACGGCAGTCTGATCCCAAATTGGGCATGTATTTTGGTAACCAGACAGCTGATAAACATGCTGATAACAACATACATACAATATAGTACTTATATAGATATTTTTATTATGCCCAGACAAGTGTGTCTGTGCTTAAGAGCAGTGACTCTTATACACAGACACATGTGCTCATCACACAAATGTTTGTCCTGGATGGAATCGAACTCATGATCTCCGGTTTTGCAGTCAGGGTCAGAGTCAGGCCAGTCGATATATTGTGTATATAATTTAAAAATACATAATGGGGGCTTGAACTATTCCGGTTGAAGAAATCCTAAAGAAAATCTGCGACAGCAGATCCATTTTCTAAACGTAACTTACAGTAAACATATTTATTTTAAATTTTGATCAAAAATGATTACCTGTTCAACTCATCGATAGATCTGGGGAGGACGGAATGACATTAAACGTATTCTTATTTGATAGAATTTTGTTATCTTCTAGTTCTGTTTAGGTATACGAATCAGATAAATACAAAGTTTATCTTTTCAGAATTACGAGAAAGCGTTAGAAGCACTTAAAGAAGCTACTCGTTGTTTAGCTAAATCAAATGATCCTGACAAAGGTGATTGGGGGTTCACTATTGCTATGCCCTACTATAAATTGTATTTCTTCTTTTTATAACTAAAGTGAGAGATGTTTTAGGAATACAAACAACAGCACTTCAAGAACAGAGTACTCTAGTTAAACGATTTATAGATGTGAATAAAATGTTACAAGCTGGCGACATAAATACAGGTAGGCAATGATTTTAACTGATACATACAAACTAAGGTTATATATAGCAAATAAACAAACATAAAGTTATTGAAATCTCATTACATAATGTTACAAGAATATTTAAGTTTTAATTTAAATTTATGTTAGTATAATGTAGAGTAATATTTATGTATAAAATATCTATATCCTAAATAATTATTATTTGTATCTAAGTTAATTTGTTCTTTAGGTGTGACTAGTGGCCAACAACTGCTTCGCGCCGTCAACGGCCGTTCCGGTCTGATATCGGAAGAAAAAGTACTAAGATCACTTGTTCAATATGCAACTAGCCACCCAGAATTTGAGCGTGAGTATTGATACTGTTCATATTATTATTTCATGCGAGATGAACTCTTTTTTATTGTAGTAGCTGTGCCCGTAGCTTCACCCACATGGAAATCAAAATTTTTCCGTTATTGCAGCATTTGTCATTGCTGCTCCACTCCTATTAGCCATAGCGTGATGTTAGCCTATAACCTTCCTCAATAAATGGACTATTCAACACAAAAATAATTTTTCAATTCGAACCAGTAGTGGCCGAGATATATGCTCCATGACAGATGCCTATTATTGTTTTGTTTATATTCATCAATAATTTCCATGTTTGATATTTTAGAATTGCAACAAAAATTGATTGATTTACAACTGGAACCTCAAGAATCAGCACAATCCAATGAATCGCCTGATCAAAGCATTGAAGAGGCTATTTAAAGGTACTTGCAACTCATCTGACTGCAGAAGTTATGTTACCATACAATTATTTAAGAATATAGAATATTGTAAATCACAGGTATTATGCGTGTTTAATTTGTTTATTATCAAAATAAATTTTATCTCTACAATAACAATTACAATGTTGGATTATTATTGTGATCAATTAATTTATCTATCGCATTTTCTTTTGTTTTATTAGATAATTGCGGAAAGCAATTTGTTTTTCTTTAAATGATCGCTTTACTTTGCCTTTTGCTTTATGTTTTACCATTTGATACGTTTTTGTCTTTCTTTTTTCCCTATTTGTTTTAGAGCAATTAGGATTCTTTCTTCTATCTTTATACCCAAACTTATCTCTTTCTTCTCTACCCTTAAGAACAGTTTCAAGTCGCGCGTTTTTATCATGTTTTCTTTTTTTATGAATGTTTTCAATATCAGACAGCTTAACAAGTTCCGATTCATCTTCTTCATCAACTGCACTTCTGTTCCGTTTAACTCCACTTATAGCTTTTTTAATTTGGGCCGCTTCAATGCGCTTGAAATCTTCATCTGTGAATATTTTATCCATTGCAACTTCTCTGGCTATTTTAATTCTTTCCTCCTTTTCCTCTTTAGTGAGTGTATTGGATTTTACTTTGCGTATTTTTCTTTTAGCAGGACTTTTACTATTGCAAATGGATTCTCCTTGTTTATTGATACATTCATCTTGGTTTTCTTCGTAAACTTTAGCATCCTTTTTATCATCACTTTCACTATTACCCTCTTCAATATCTTCATCTTCACTACCAACCATATCATTTTCATCGTCATCATCACTATCGGAAATATTAATTTCTGAATCTGAAGATCCTACATCTATCCATTCGTCATCAGAGTCACCATTTTTATTTTTTGTCATTTTATTTCCTTTTTTTATTTCTTTTTCACTCTCATGTTTCTCCAATAGTATCTCTGAACCTGGAATATAATCTTTGATATCCAATTCACCATATTTCTTTGTCTTTAGTTCTGATGTTGCTTCAGTTGGTCTGCCCCTGTCCTTCTTGTGCAAAAGTTTGGGCATTGATTGTCTGTACAATTGTATAAGTGATCTAGCAGCCATCATTACAGATTTTTCTTTATACATCTTATATTGCACCAAGTCCTGAAGCAGATCTTCATCTATAGCAAGCGGACATCTAGCACAAATTTCCCTAATAGCATTAAGACCTACTGCCATTACATCTGTAGAATTTCTTTCAGTGATAAAGTTATTTGCAATTGCTTTCATAACTGGTTCAATAATTTCTGGTGGTACCAACTCATGTGAAGCTTGAGCAGCAAATTGTAAAATTCGAGTAACCTCTCTTTGGTGGGGCATAAGCAAACGTGCAATGAATGGATAGTAATTGAACAAAAAAAGGTTATGCAAACCAATCAATCTGGATATAACATCTAATGACATTAACTTTACTTCAAATCTTTCATTTGATGATTCCAATTGCTTGAATAATTTTTCTGCAAATCCTTGTGGGTTATTAATTAAATGTAAAGCTGAGAAGTTAAACTGTGGTGCCTTTGACTTCCTCTTTTTATTTTTCTTTGCTATCTTTTTAACTTTCTCTACCATCTTCTCTCTTTTTCTAGTTTTCTTATTAAACTTATTAGAAATCATAGTCTCTCTTGGGTCAATATCATCCTCACTATCAGAGTTCTCAGCTTTTTCTTCATCTCTGCTTAGGAAAAATTTTAAGGATGCTACCATTACTTTCGTAACCTTAGTGAAACAACCAACATCAGCTATTATGTTCACAGTTTTATGGTCATTCCAAATATTTTTATGATATAATTCAATTAAAATATCAATCGCTAGTTTAGCAGTCTTTGTATTAGAATCGCGCAACATGGTATATATGAAATTTTGGAGGGTTGAATTAAGTTTCATATCCTTATGCTTCATGTTCATATTTTTTATATCTGTTATAATATGTATCTTCAAATACTCCCATATATTTTTGTCCTGACATTTTATTAGCGAGAAAAATAGTTCCAATAAATCAAATGCAGATATAAAATTTTTATTTCTTAATAAAATCAAACATTTACACAGTGAAAGCCTCATATCATTATGTAATGTGGAATTGTGTGTTTTTAAAACATCGACAATTTTCTGAGGGAACATTTTCATTTCATTTTGGTAGCACTGTGTGACTTGAGCTAAAAACATAGCTTGCTCATCTAGTTTTTTGTTATACTGTGTAGGATTGAGATTAAAAATCTCAAGAGTTGTTTCAAAATGAGCAAGTTGTTGACGAAATTCATCTCTGTACGAGTCTGGATCTCTTTTTATTAAGTTTTGTAACTGTGTTAGATTATTAGGCAATTGATTATTATGCCGTACCATTTTGAACACAACACTAAGAGTCAAATTTTTGGAATATACTTCAGTATGCTCGCGCTACCACACGTTTTTGACAAATAAAACAACCTTAAAATTGAACGTCATTCGAATTGGATTTTTTTTTATTTCGCTTTAAAAATGCATGGAGCCAAAGTCTAGTAGGTATTAACGAAAATCTGGATTACAATTAAAATAAATTGTGATTTAAAAATCTAAATGATAATAGCGTCTTTCAATCAATTTTAACAAAATCATATGTATGGTGTTAATCAATAAACATATGTTCATTTCAATAAATTAAACGAAGCTATGATACAGGAATTATATAATGAATCGACATTTCGTCTGATAATGAGCGAATAAAGATCATTGAATTTCTTTTTTTGCAGATTACATGAAATTTTTGTATAGAAAAAAAAATTGAATTTTTTAATAAAATATGATCTGAAAGATTACTTCTGACTAAAGTGGACAGTCAATGTTATTGAAATTGATACATAAATGTAAAGTTTTATTTGTAAAAGACTAATATAATTGGCTGTTTGTCTTTAAGTATTTGTTGTAAATTTACATGAATAGAGACGTGCTAAAGGCTAATGACAACGAAAATTGCGACTTGCTTTGTCTTGTCATGTCATAATGATAGTGACAAATAAAAGAAAATAATATTTTCAAA
Organism: Aspitha aspitha aspitha; assembly: GCA_018246895.1. Taxonomy (NCBI): domain Eukaryota; kingdom Metazoa; phylum Arthropoda; class Insecta; order Lepidoptera; family Hesperiidae; genus Aspitha; species Aspitha aspitha. The sequence goes on along the minus strand of DWGJ01000714.1, from coordinate 9,196 downwards.
TCAAATTTAAGCTTCGGATTTAATGTTCAAGAAGGCAGAAAAAGACAGATAATATAATATAATATACAATTCCTAAACAACAATGCTTAAGCCAAAAGCTTTGACGCAAGTACTAAGCCAAGCAAACACAGGAGGAGTTGAAAATACTTTGTAAATCCTTAATAATAAATAAAGAAATTTGCCGCGAATATCAGAACAATAAAGCATATATTTGTTCGTTTTCAGGTTATTAAATCACCAAGGAGCGCTTCTTGCGTATTCCGGGTACAATGATAAAGACGCAAGAGTTACTGCAGCTATTGCAAGTAATGTTTGGTCAGCCTACGAGAAGCACGGGCGAAATGTTTTTAAAGAAGATAAATTACATTTAATATTAGTCGATTGTCAAAATGGGAAAATCGCTGTTACACAAGTGGCTAATCTATTGTTGTGTCTGTATGCAAAAGAAACTGTGGGTTTTGGTATATTGAAGGAAAAAATTAATGCCATTGCTCAGTATTTAGAAGGACCTCTCAAACAAGTTGCAAATTCATAATACAAACTGGACAAATTTATTGAAATATTTATATTTTTTCTAACACTTAGATTAAATAAGTTCTATTCTGTGTGTAGATTGAACCTTCAGCTGGGAATTGACTTGTACCATTTGTTTGTTATGTATCATTAGAAGTGATCTTGTTACAATGCGGCAACACAGACTGACTTATAACATGTGTTTGTAATGTATCATTCGAACTCTTGGCTCAAGCTCAAGTGCGCTCCATCCATGTGATTCCGCTAGGGACTTGCTCTCGCGATGACACGACTCGTGTGATGTGCACTTACTTGTGATGTAACACTCATAGGGATTTGCTAAAAAACCGACAGTGGAGTGGAGCACATGACACTCTCCGCGAATGTTATATTACAAAAGCATGTTACAAGTCAGTCTTTGGTTTCTGTTACATGGATGCAAAACATTACACCAAAATGTTACAAGTCAATTCCCACCTTTCAATTAATTATGGAACTCATAAAACTTAATATGATTTATTTTCACCATACATGGTTTCTTGTATAAAACTTACTGAAGAAAACTGTTTAATTCATCACATTTTCATGTGAATGTCTGCTGGTTAAGTTGATAGTGTGATTAAAAATTTATGTTGCTAGCATAAGCAAACAAATGTGTTATTGAAGAATTTAAAGTTGCAGTACTGAAACATTCACATGTAATCTCATAATAGTTTGTAATAATTTTATAGTTCAATTTTAGCTGAAAGGTTCTTTTTTTAACATGCTTAGTTAAATGACTAGCTTCTTTACTAAATGTGCACCGGTTCTGAAAGACATTAAATCGACCAAGCTGTATATTGTGTTTTTGTATATGGCTTTATTTAAGATAAATTTAGATATATGTATTTATGGTACGAAGTTTCCTTATATGTTGCATAAATATTATCTTGCATATAAATTTGTTTGTCATGCTAATAATACATACATATATATATATATCGTCACGCCAGGACCCTTGCAGGGTAGGCAGAAAATAATGAACACAAAAATAAATACAATATATCTTGAATTATTGGCTGTTTTATTTATTTCAAAAGATAAATGACTAATAATTCAATTTGTAAATGAATATTATTGAAGTGGACTTTTATTAGATAAGGTAGATAAGAGATTTTTTTGTGATTGTCATTATGCGGATTTTTATTGATTTTCTGACATAAGCGGTGGTACCATTGATTTAAGTAGCATTTTTTATTATTTACCAATTAGCACTTCTATACATTCAATGAGCTCTATATTTAAAACCACTCAATGGTGAAAATAATGAGACGAGTTATTATTTCAGGTTAAGTTACCCCATATTTGTGCAGTGTATTATAATATAAATGTATATACAAAAAAATAAGTTTCGCCTAAAAGAAGACTTCCAAAACAATTAAACTTAAAAAAAAAACGGTTGTCAAATTATGCCCAACAAATGTCAAGTTGCCGCAAGTCGAGCTATGGTTATTTAGAAGTTTTCTTTGTCAATTATATTTAAAAATCATAAATTTGCATTATATTCAACGATGAATTTATCTGAAGAAAATGGTTCTTCAAACGGATTACTTTATGTAGGCTTCAATCAGGACCAAGGTAACATTACAATGTTAGGTACGGACATTACTGATTATAGTGATAGCTTGTACAGTTATATTATCGAATGTTTTTTTGTCGAATTTTTTCAGGTTGCTTTGCTTGCGGAACCGAAAATGGGTTTCGAGTGTTTAATAGTGATCCGCTCAAGGAAAAGGAACGTCAAAACTTTGCAGATGGTGGCCTCTCATATGTTGAAATGTTATTTCGATGTAATTACATGGCTCTGGTTGGAGGTGGCAAAACTCCAGTATTTCCTCCAAACCGTGTAATAATATGGGACGACTTAAAGAAAGACTCTGCTATATCACTTGATTTTAACACTGCAGTGAAAGCAGTTAAACTGAGGAGAGATCGCATTGTTGTTGTTTTGGGTAAATACTTTAATTACATACATACATACATATCGTCACGCCAGGTCTCTCACGGGGTAAGCGGAAAGCAGCGAGTGCCAAGTACTTTAGTTACTTGACTTTTTATTGTGTAGTATACAGAAATGGTAAATTTTTAGTATCAAACTTGATGTATGCACATTTTATATTTAATTCAAATGAATACCAATTTAAACAACAATTAAAGCAATAATTGCCATTAAAAGTACTTCTACTGTTAGAGGCAATTCTTCCTTCTTTACTAATTTATATGGATTATATTTTATTTAAATTATATTTTTCAGAAAATTTAATAAAAGTATATACTTTTACGGCACAGCCTCAGCTACTACATGTATTTGAGACATGCCAAAATCTACGTGGGTTGTGTGTTGTGTGTCCAAATAGTAACAATGCCTTAATCGCCTATCCCAGTCGTAAAACTGGTCAAGTTCAGGTATTCAATTGTTTTTTCTTCCTAAAACATTTTCAGAATTATAGAAATCATAAATATCATAAATAACAGTAATTGCTACAGGATTTTCGCAAAAACTACCTGCTTTTTAAATTATTATTTAAAAGTAATGTAATATTCAGTCATATTAAATGAAAAATGTTTAATTATTTGTTGTTTCTCATAAATATGGTTAATGTCAATATTAATGTTGAAAAAAATTGAATTACAGTTAGTAGAACTTAGCAGTCATGCAGGATCCAGTACAGCTCCAGAGGGACATCTTATAATTGCTCATGAAGCTCCACTTTGTTGCCTTGCTCTTAATGTAGGGGGAACAAGATTGGCCACTGCTTCTACCAAGGGCACATTGATTAGAGTTTTTGATACAAACACTGGACAAAAGTTAGCTGAATTGAGGAGAGGTGCCCATCAGGTAATATATTTCAGGTTTTATATTGGACCTAGTTGATAATAGTTACAACTAATAGTGTAAATATATATTTTAATTAAGTATATGTGAAATATGTACATACAACATGGCTTACACACCATCCCGTGAAATACAATGGGCCTTTAGTGCAAATTGGGAAGAATCTCCATAATTGTCTGTTATTTCGATTTTTAACTTACATCTTACTGTTATTAATATGGAGCTTAAGAGTAAATTGACTATTTTGAGCTATATTTTGAAGATCTATTATGTCGCTATTAGAAAATAGGTGTGTTTGTTTAATATATCACTCTATGACAAGTGAGTTACAGTACAGTTTTGGATTTAGAATATTTACTTAAACAGTATCTCCCCTCTCCCGAAGCTCTCTTAGTAAGACATTCTGGGACAACTACAAAATAAAAGTTTTTCCAGTACAGGATGGGGTAGGTTTAGAAGCTGTACTGATGTAGTAGGAAGATACAAGTAAAAGTCACGAAGGCTGTTATACTGATTTATTATTATAAGACAATCCTAATTAAGTACACAAGAGATGATGTAATGATACAGTTATCTTAGCATACCACTACAAAGCAATTGTAATTCTGTACCTGCTCAAGTTCAGAGGGAGTTCTTGTGTCCCATAATAACTGCTCACTGTTGTAGCCACTGCATGAAAAGATGAAGTCACTCTAAAATAACACATTCAATCTTGCCCACAATTATTGCAAGTTGTATTTATTAATATCATATGACTTATAATCGAAAAATATTTGTAGTAAAAAATGTTTCAGGCAACCATTTATTGTATAAACTTTAACCATACAAGCACAAACTTGTGTGTCACATCTGATCATGGTACAGTGCATGTGTTCAGTCTCGAAGATGAAAAATTAAACAAGCAGTCGAGTTTATCTACAGTTAATTTCTTACCTAAATATTTTTCAAGCAATTGGAGTTTTTGCAAATTTACAATACCAAATGGACCACCTTGTATCTGTGCCTTTGGTGTAGATAAGAGTTCTATTATTGGTAAGTTAAATTATGTCTTTAAAGTTAAGTTATCTTTTACTTGTTTTAGTTTAAACACTTTCCTTGCACCCAGATTAATTATTTATTTATGTAACAATCTATACTAATATTATAAAGCTAAAGAGTTTGTTTGGTTGAAAGCGCTAATCTCAGGAACTACTGATTCGAATTGAAAAATTACTTTTGTGTTGAATAGTCCATTTACCGACGAAGGCTATAGGCTATATAACATCACGCTATGACTAATAGGAGTGGAGCAGCAATGACAGATGTTGCAGAAATGGGGAAAATATTTCTGGTTTGAGAGCTTTCCTTGTGTATGCTGCGTAAACCAGCAGAGATACACCAAAGTAATGTAATAGAGAATTGTAGATCTACAAAAATACTACAGAAAAGTAAAATTAAAAAAGTAAACAGTAAAAAAAAAGTAAAAGTCTGCGATAGCATATATCTATCTCTTATGGTTAACTCACAATAACTACTTTTATGTCAAAAATTTCAATTAAAAATATTACGTTATTTTCGGGGCTATTCTCTTCGGTTCAGTATTAATCCTTATCTAAATAAATGCGTGCGTTACCTTTGCCTTTTAATAAAGACCAAAATTGTCTTTTACACTATATTAATTGGATAAATACTTTAGAAGATATTATAGTTTTAAACTACCGAAAAAATATTAGCTTCGCGGGCCGACCGGTCTTTTCATGACATGCCGGGCCGGCGTCCGCGTTGCTCCTCTTCTCTCTGCGTTTGTTTGGGTTAATCTCCGAAACGGCTAAACCGATTTTGATGGGACTTTCACTGTAAGATAGAGAGCATTTACACGGGAAAAGCTTTGTGACACACTGATTTCCCGGCGGGCGAAGCCGCGGTAACAGCTAGTTGGGTAAAATGGTGAAAATACGTAATGTCGAATTTAGTATGTATGGTTGGATATGTTTTAACATATTTGACATGATTTGAAATAAAGACTATCATTGGTAGGCTAAGGAATTTTCAGACTCATTGGTGGGTAAAGGACTTTTCAATTAAAGTCAGATTCAAAGAGAAATGGTTAGAGTGGTGGTGGGAGTGGGTATTGAATGAATGTTATTGAACTCACTCTTATTATGTAATCACATATTAAACAAACAGTAATACCTCAGTAACTGCTATGTACCATCAATTGTAGCTCGTCATAAATTTGTTTCAGTGATATGTGCTGATGGTTCTTACTATAAATATAAATTTAATGAGAAAGGAGAGTGCACTAGAGATGTCTACGCCCAATTTCTGGAAACATCAGAGGACAGGTAGATGTTTTGGACGAACAAATATTGTGAAATATTATAGAAGGTAACTAATGTGTTATCTTAAAATGGTAATTCCTAATATGATATCTTGACTGCTATGTGAAAATTTTCCGATTTCATGTCCTAAATGCAAAAATTTGTATATAATCTAACTGTTGGGATAAAAGTGTACAGGATTTTAATCCTGCAGTCGTCACCATTTTTTATAAAATTAAATAATATTTTACTCAAACAAATGTAAACAGATTTTATATGATTCCACTATGATTTTTCTTAAATATATATAATCTGACATGGAGATAATTCTTTAAGTAGATTAAAAATATTAATACACAAAGTGAACTGTAGATAATATAATACAATAAAGTTATAAATATATTACCTAAATGTTTAGTATATATAATATTTTTGTAGAATACTTGTTTTAATATATTGATGAATATATTATGTAGTATGTAGGCAATTTTAATAAATATCGTTACATATCTAAGAAAAACAATACTTGAACCATTTTAAAGAATGGAAGAATTGGTGTGCTGCAGGATTAAAGTTTATCTTGATGGAATTTGGGAGTGCCTCGCAATGTGATATCAATATAAGAATCTATGACAAAACCTTTGTGTGTACAACTAATAACCAGACATGTTTCAAGAAAAGGTATAAGGTAATTATACATTGTATTTATTTGTTATTATTGCAATAAATGTGGCTGTAATAAACTATTTAAAAATTTTATATACAGATCTCAAAATGATTTAATAAATATTGAAGAATTATAGTTCAATATTTTTTGGCGATTAGATTTAATAAGCCTAATGTAAGTGTTACATTACATCGTATCTAAACATATTTGTAAGTATGTGATTATAAATGTAAAAAATAGTCAGGTTTAAATACTTTTATACATTAGAAGAGTAGGGACTGAAATGAATTTGATATAAAATGAGAGCCTTATAAAATGAATTATTATTACTGCTATTTTATAAAGTATTACAAATATAATTAGCATTCACTGTACCATGAAATACTGTGTTGTTGCATAAGCTATCAATGTTATATATTGTATTGTCCAGACTTAATATAATTTTAAAATTATTCAATTGCTTAAAACTTGTCAGAGTACGACTGGAACATCAATAAGTACCATTGTCTTGTACTAACTAATAATGAAATTATATTTATAATCACTTCGTATTCAAAATATTTCGGTATATTCACTAGGAGGGCTGTTAAGGGTATCACGGTATCACGGCTAACGATTTTTTGTCACAAATGTGAACTTATCTTAAGCCTTTTCTTGGTGGATCTCCGCCAATCCATGTTGCAATTATGTAGTGCTACACAACTACACATACATACTCCAGGATTCCCATGTTTACGCGAGAGATTCGTGCCGAGCAGTAGGGGTAAGAAACGAGATACGCTCGTAAAACATAACCCTCTTCTTACAGTCGGGTAAAAAGAGTTGTAGCTTTCTTGTATTAATATTTCCATATTCTATGACGAGTTATGGGGAAATACTTCCTTCAATAGCCATGATGAAACTTATATTTCTCATGTGTTCATTAAAGATAGCGCCCAACCATTAATATAATTATACACCATTAAATTCATGAAATCCAAAAACATGTGAGAATCTTAAACATTTATTATGTCAATATTTTCTACAATTTTTTAAACAATCTGAATAGGTATTAAAATTTATCGTTTTCGTCTATAGATATTTTGAATTCCCGCATATTTTCATGACGTGTATGTGCAAATGTGCATACATAGTTATAACTGCAAATTTTAGTTACATATATAGACATCTGACCTACTGAAATGTAATAATTGTTAATCTTGTTGTAATGTCAAGTACCTAGGTAGATTGAAATATGTTCACAAGCAAAAGCCTTCCCAACATTCTCAATCGCATATTAAAAAAATACTTGCTTATTTCAAAATGGTCTTAAGCGACACGTGCAAATAACGATAAGTCACAAAAATCCTGTCTCTGTAATAGTCATAATTATTATGTTTCATATGTATACCATTAGTTTCAAATTTGTTAGCACATATAGGTGCATGCAATTTTATGAAACCTGAGTAAAAATTTAAAATATTTATGTTCCTACATAAATATTTAAATATATATTCTGTTACAGTGGTAGTTGGTATTGATAGTAATTACTTACACTTTTTACTCGATAGGAACAACTTAATTTTTTTACAGTGCGTTTGTTCTTTGTAACTTTGTTCTTGTCTAAATAATGCTGTATTACTACCAGAAGGAAAAGAAATTATCATAAAAATAATGTGATAATTCAAAGTTTATAATAAAAATATACAAAACTAGGATAAAACACTAGTTCTTGATTTTTTTGTTCCGTCTTTATTAATTAGTCTGAATTTTGATTATTTTAAAAATTCACCTTGTTTTACAGTTGTTATTATAATTTCCTATATTTCTGCTGAATGTTTTGATGACTCTCATGTGATGATGCTTTTGATTATGTTACAGTACATTTAATATGCAGACACTGTAAACTGTGTTCATAGATAAACAAAGGTAACTCAAAAAAATAGCTTTCATAAAAAGTAAACATGGAAGGTTTTATAAAGGTTTATGCAGGGGCGTTTGCGGTCGATATCTATAAATTACCACCACACAAAGATTAATAATATACTTACTTAATTAAGTTAAGTAATGGTTATTTAAATTCTGGCGAGGTCTCCCAACAGTTAAGCCAGCCTTTGTGCCCTGTAACGAAATTATAAAGCAAATTTGTATTGCATAAACTTTCTAGTAAGTAATTAAATGTCCATTTTGTTAAGAGAATAAAACGTAATGGTTTTAAAATGTGTTGCGGTGTCTGTAAATTTGAATGGGAAATCGGGTGCTTAAGCTTAAAACCATAGTGCCTAATCCTGAAAATATTACGCAATAATAAATAGGTATAATACGTAGGTCAACAGTTTTAATAAATGTGATTGTTTTTTAGTTACTTGCCTTTTAGAAATGACCGTGGCCTAGTGGCTGGAGATGGAACTGAATTAAACAGTAAACAGAATATTAACTTACTTAAACTCGAACTTCTTTATGTCATCATTATTAACACGTCAACTTTAATCAGGGGTTATGTTAAGAAAGTCGCGTAGTTACGCTGTGCACTAGATTTTTACACCTACTCAGAAATTATATATGTATGTTATATCTACATATAACATAAGTATCACTAAATACAAATGAGGTGTTTTCATCGAAATATTTCGATAATAAATGGAATTCTTTTATTGTCCCTTGCAGCATGAATCAATTATGTATGTTTTGTGATTTAGAAGTTCCTTCAGGTTCAGAGATCATTCAAAAACCGTTGTACATATGTATTAACTTTTGGCAATAAAATAATTCAAATTATAACACAATGCTACAGTGGCGAGTGGAGAATATAAATAACTAGCTGTTGCCGCGGCTTCGCCCGCCTTGAAATCAATGTGTCAC
>DWGJ01000713.1:0-26087 GCA_018246895.1 Aspitha aspitha aspitha | reverse complement strand
ATTTCCCTTCACTGCTCTGCTCCTATTGATTGTAGCGTGATGAAAAGTATACTATAACCAGCTCAGGAGTATGAAAATTAATTGTACCAAGTTTCGTTAAAATCCGTCGAATAGGTAATTTTTGTTTCTATAACCGTTATACAGACAGACAGAATTGACCTCTCTACAGATTTATTATAAGTATAGATGAATGTACTTCTAAAATTTTTAGCTGCTTAGTTACCTGCTGTCCTACTATAATCTATAGTCATATTCGAAGCCTGTTGCACATGTGCATAGGAGACAGTGGCCACTTGTGATTGCTGCCTTCTCGTTTGCTATTTCTTGATATAAAAAATACTATGACATAATAACAATACTGGATATATGAAAAGTAGTGTATATTGTTATAGAAGTACTTATTATATTAGACATACACTGTTTTGCAAATTCAATTGAATTTTGGTACCCATCACTCAGGCCAACTTTTATGCCCACTTACCGATAAAACCTTGGCTTTAATAAAGTGACTAACATAAATCTATTAATAATTAAAATACGAGTAAACCATGTCTCGATTGGCAAGTAAACGGGAGAGCAACATGTTGTGACAATGTAAACCTTGTTTAATACATTGTTAGCCGGAATATACAATATACATAAACATCCGATAAGCGCGTTTCGTTTATAAACTTGTATGGGTTCCGTGACTTGATTTAGGGAAATATTGTTTACTTATTTTTGTGCTTATTCTGTTTTAGCCACTAAGATAAATTAAAAAGTTAATATTTCGTGTCAGTCTGCAGAAAGGCTGCTGTTTCTACAGATGTCTATCGTGGTACAGTTTGTAACGCTGACAGAACGAATCAGATGGATTGTAGGTACCAAAAAATCATTGATTGACCTCAGACTTTACAGATCTTATACATGTACATTACAATAAAACAGGGTATCTATAAAATTTTAATTTTAGTACGTGATAGCAGTAAAAAAAAGTTGATATATATGTAGATACATATTTATTTCCCACATAAAAGTCGATACGTTCATAGCAGTCAATTTTATTACTCAATATTTGCTGGGAGGAACTCTTGAAGGAGGCTCCAGTACATTTAAATGGATGCCGCCTAACACGGATGTTTATTATTCTTATACTCGGTACGACATTATTACTTTGAAGATCAAGGACGCTTTTTATCTGAGCACGGAGGCGTGGTCAGTACCTATTGCTGAGCTATATAAATCGCAGCGGCCGGTTAGTGGTTATCACTTGTGAAAAGCTTTGCAAGAAACTTCCTACAATGTTCTTCAGATTGGTAAGTAAAGATTCATTTATGAAAAATAGAAGTAAACATAAAATAAATGCAATAAAAGGATTAGCTGAATTTAAATTTCATAACAGTTTTTGAGTTGCTATAATACAATTAATTTCCTTTCAATTTTGCTGTTAATCGCAGGGTGTACTCTTCGTACACCCTGCTGTTCTTTCTAAAATATAAAATACAAAATATTCGTTTTCATAAGATTTATTTAAAATCGTACTAAGAAATTATCCTTAAAACATACACCAAAATAACTTTGCAAGTAGATCATTATGTTAAAACAGAATCAACAAGATTACAGAAGTACCTATATTGATGTCAAAAGCATATGTGTAAAATACTATCATTGAAAAAATCTTAATGTGTAGGTAACCATATGCTTCGCGAACAAAATACGGTTTTCCACGTTGACAGTTTTTATGACAGCAATTGATAGTCTTTGGTGGTTTTGAAGTAATTGAAATGAAAATTAATTTACAGTTCGCTTTCCTCGCTGTGTTGGCGGTGGCGTTCGCCAACCCGAAGCCCGACCCTCAGCTCATCACGTACTCCAGCGGCGTGCTCCCCATCGGCTACACCGGCTACTCCGCTCCCTTGGCCTACTCCGCGCCCTACTCTGCACTGCCCTACCCTTACGCTGGATACTACGTCCGCTAGCCAGAGAAGCAACCAACCGCTCAAACAAACGACCCCGATACGCCAAATGTCCTAATATAGTTTTTACTGCATACATTTTTTGTTTTATTGCTTTATACCTAATTGTTTTATGCGCTTCTATAAAGCGTTACTCAGATATGCGGAAATATATGTATATATGTACAATTACTTGCCGTAATAAGCGGACTGAACACGTTACGATATGTAATTCATAGGCCTATAGTTACCTCAAGGGCAGAAATAAATATTTATTTGTACATAAACAATACAATATCGTCTAATCGTGTAATAGTATATAATTCCCATGAATCATTCTCATTTACATAAGTCGTTATTAACTGGTTATTAACTTATCATTACCATTTAAGGTTGCTAATGAAATTCCATTCGCATATTAATTTGTAATATGTATCAACCGCGTGACAATGTAACTGTTGGAATGTCGTTGGAATCATATTCTTAATATTATAATTCCAATGAGCCATGTATACCACCTGAAATAAAAGTTTTTAATACTCCTTAACGTATTGGGTTGTCCGGAAAGTTCGTGCCGATATTTTAGGAAAATTAAAACGCAGCTCATTTGAATATTGGTATACATTTGTTAAATTATATAGGTACCATTCTGTTCCACAACCATTCTGCATCTTTCATGCAGCTTAAAAACTCCGTCCTTCCAAAACCTGTCAGGTTTTGCGTCAAAAAATTTGTCGAAATGGGTTTTTATCTTGACCAAAGAGTTGAAATTTTTTCCATTAAGGGAATTTTGTAATGATCGGAAAAGGTGGAACTCCGAATACCGTGGATGAGGTAAAACATCCCAATCAAACTACAACAATTTTTGCCGAGTTCTCAAAGACACATAAGAAATACGACGCCCTTCCGATTCGCAATTTCTGCACGTCTTCTCTGGACAATTTTGATTGATTTAGTATTCCTGCTAATAGACGCAATGTTGAGCGTGGGTAGTTTTCGATTTGTTCTGATCTTAAAGCATCCTATAATGCACTTTATTTGCTACTATATTGTAAGGCGTACAAAACTGATAAAAATTAACGAATCCTAACTAAACTTATTTCCAAATATAGCTGAAGTTATCTCTTTTAGGATATGTACACATGTAATTGTTTTCCATAATTGCGAGATATTAAGTCAGGTCTCTCACGCTCTCACAGGCCAAACAGGCGAAGGGAAGACATACTCGTACCATTGGGTTTCAGTGGGTACTCTGGTGGCCATCACGCGGCCTGGAGTCCCACAGACCCCGGCATCCCCAGCAGGGACATGCTTAAACGCATTTCCCAACGTAAAAAAAGGTTTCTCACGCTACCTACCAAAAACCGGCACGAACTTTCCGGACAACCTATTACAACGAAAATCGATCATATACAGACAGACAGCTTTAAGGGTCTTTGTTTTATAATATCTATAGATAGATATATAAATATTCTCCTACTGTTTCCTTGTTTTAAAAATAATATTTGAGTATTGTACATTTTTATAAATACGAGTAGGTAGGATATGACTAAATATGTACATTGCCTTTAATGTGTCTGACTTTTCAGCTAAATTTCCACCCTGAATGATTTCGACATCTGTAGGCATCTTTTCTAAGCAAACCTTGTATACGTTATGTAATATTGTAAAATCTTAATCAAGCCGTTCTCTCAAGTCACGTGCTACAAACTTTAATAACATTCATTAACAGGTATTGCCCTATTGCATAATATCGAGCAAGCGCGTAGCCTTCAACACACCAAGGACACGCTTCTGAGAAAGCTCTAAATAACAAGCCCATTCAAGCTGCTGGACCTCTTTGACAACTGTTTAGAGATATTTAAATTACGCGTCTTTTAGGAATCATACAAAAACTAATGCTATTCAACGAAAACGAGTAACATTAATATCATCTTCGTAGGAGTAAGGAAACGCATGTGTCACTAAATATAACAAACGGTATTTTGTATTTACAGTATGTAAGACAAATTATGTATTTAAATACAAACATTTGGAAAATTGTAAACCATTCAGTTTCGTAACTATGTAACATTAAAAAAACGTTAAAAGTTGAAGGTGATACACCGTAACTACTCTGTACTTATACATAACAATGAGACATTCCAGTCCCAGTGTGCTTGTTGAATGGTCACTTATAAACCGTATAATATGCACCTATTAACATATGATTGTGTTAGTTCAGTTCAGTTTACGGAAAAAATTTAAAAGATTCTAAACAAATAATTTATATGGATTATTATTATCATTGTTGTATTGAAATAAATAATCGTAATTACAATAATAATATTTTATTCAACTACTTACCTTTTATTAAATCTTATTTGTATAAGAAAAACTTCTTTATAATATTTGAAACCCAGTACCTAGAATGTACCTATTTGAAACATTAAACACAGTAAAGTTTATTATTAATGAATTATAGTAAATTCTGAAATATTGCATTTATTTTAACTTTTACATAAATGTGATATATATAGAATTAAACCACATATTATTACATATAAATATCATTCCATTACATTGATATAAAAATTAATAAAACATTCAATTACTATCACAATGAATCATTATTCTCTTTGTTAGAAGTTTATGATCTAAGTATAATTGAAAACACAATGTAACTTGTTTATTCACAACCACATAAACATTAAACGTCTAATATTAACTGATTATTACCTAACCTAAACCATTCTAATCATTTGCGATAATACCAGTCCAAAGCGGGAACGGTATAAGGTAGGGAGTACGCAGAACTCATTACGGGTACATAGTCAGAATAACTGTATGCCGCTCCGTATACCGAGGTGTATGGTAGAGTTGAGACGGATGCAACCGGGGCCACAGCTGGAGCCACTAGAGCAGCACTCAATGTGGATGGGTAGTATGCTCCGCTGTACACCCACGCCGGCTCCGCAGTCACCGAAACCGCCAACGCCACCAGTACTAACTATTGAAAAAGGTTACCTTTACATCGCAATACTACTATGTATAATCATAGCGAACCATTGGTTATAAAGGTTGTAAAATATTGTAAACGTTCATTTTAACATTGAAACACGGTAACTTGATAACAATTGTACACGTAAACATAGATCATGTATAAATTTAATACTTATATTTAAATGTGTCACTTGTATTTACATTACTTGCGTTTGATATGAATATTGGCACAGTTGAGATTTGAACTTATCGGTATTTCAACGATAAATATATAATTCAAAGTTTTACACTTACCAATAAATTTCGTGTCATATTTCTTTACTGTGCTATCTTCCTTCTTTACTTGACTCTAACAGAAGACTGTTGGCCATCGAAATGAGCTAACTCATATATTTGAGACATGCTGAACAGGATCTGAGTAACAATCAATTGTTTGCGTTACAAAGAATCGATATTTTGAAAAGAATTGTGAAGTTTTGACATAATGGCTTCACCGAAAACAAAAGAATGTATTATCGAAGATATAACCTTAGGTGTCGAAAATCATAGTATCCTCATTAACCGCGCATATGTAACGCTTCAGTATTGATTCAGTTTCAATTATTTGTAATAATATTTTGTTATGTTAATAATTGTTGTCGTAATTAGACAGTTTTTTGTATATATAGCACTCAAAATTGGTACTTGTAAAGTCACTTATAACATAGTTCTTATAACTTTTATTTATTTAAAAACTTTTTAAAGTTATAATTTATATAGTACTACGGTTTAGTCCATTGTAGCCATAATAGCCAAGTGATTTCAAACAAGAATATAACCCTGGCAAAAGTAGAATGGTAAAAATTCGAAGGTGAATATGTTGTTTAGATGTATTAATATTATTATCACCATGTTGAACATGCATTGTCTAGTTGTATCTAAATCAAACCCTGCGAAATTATGTTATCAGCACCAAGTAAAATAAACAACTGAGATGAAAAAGGTTGCTACCAATAAATATGCTATTCCATTTAGCTCTAAATTTAGCGTAATCTGATTGAAGGTACCTCTCATATACGAGTGGCTTTAATGTCCAATCGTGTACAAGTTCATTTCAGAAATCCGCTCAACTTAGAGCCATGATAAAATTTACGAAGAAATTAATGACAATAATATCTACTTCTGCTACACTATATTCAAGCTCTTAAAACTAATTACAGGGTTAACATTAATATTTGTCGTTCATATTCGTTAGGTCCGTTACGGTAAACGGTAGAACATGTACCTACGAGTATACGGTTTGCCCGGGAAGTACCACTTCTACACCTGTTTCTGCCGTGAAGCAACTGTTACTACAACAATCTGATTCAATTGTAAGGATGCGGATACCGGTGTACGTGTATACCAGAAGTGACATCTTAGTACTAAGATGCCTCTAGGTACTAGCATATTACTAAAAGTCGTATTTCTGCAGTCCTGTTACGAATTAATGCTAGCTAACTAGTTCTTATTAACACCTATTGCTAACTGCTAATTCACCCTTCCAATCTATTTGTAGTCCTATGAGATATTGTTTGCCTCCAAGGGTGACAGTGATCTCTTCTCACCACTGCTTGCTCATTTGTCACACTCTTCACATAGAAATACTCGTGTTATCCTGAAGACTAAGTCGTTATTACACGAAACAGCATTTTGCTGCATGCTGACACGCTCTGTGCTGTTTCGCTAAATAATACTTTGCCGTTATTATGTTGAACGGGAATTGGTTTTCGGTGTGGAATAGAACTCTCGCTCTTTTAACAATGTACAATATAAAACCTACTACCATGTTCAAAATCATTGCCGAGGTACTCATATGTTTTGATGATTTTAAATAGATTCTTTTAATCTTTCTATATTGTTTTTCATAATCATAATACTCGCATATTTAGAGACAAGTAGGTATCTATCAATATTTTTTAAATTGTGGCATTATTGTAGCTGTTTAAATTCTTATAATGTGTTTTCATTTTTGTGATAGTATTTAAAAAAGCAGAAATAAATTGATTTTTGTACGTTAATTTAAAAAAAAAAAATCTACTTAGGTTACAACTTTCAGTAATAGAACATGATGTATTTAAAAACACATCGTTTATGAAAGTTATATGTAACACTTTAATTTACGAAAATATATTTCATATTTATAACGGAAAGCAATTTGGTATAAAAACAATTAAATGTACAAAAAGTATAAAAACGGAAAGGCAGATCGTTAAAATACATAATGAGTAATTATTTATTAACAAAAACATAACAGTGTGTATATTTTTCAAAATACAATTTTCTACACAGAATACAACTAATTATTTTCGATAAAACCAATCTCTGCTCGTAGCGTATGCATATGGTAAGGAATAAGCGGAACTAACAACAGGAACATAGTCCGAGTAGCTGAGGGATGATCCATATGCGTAATTATATTGTGAAACTGAGCTGTACGGTAGTGCTGCGACCGATGATACGGGGGCAACTGGGGCTACGGGCGCGACCGGGGCCACGGGCGCCACCGGGGCCACGGGTGCGACGGGAGCCACCGGAGCAGCAGCCGAAGCCACTAGAGCAGCAGAAGTATATGGAGATACATAGTAAGGGGATCCACTAAACCACCACGCTGGCTCAGCCCGAATTGAGGCTAACAGCACAAACAACTGCAACAAAAGTATCAATAAATTTCATTCTATGTAAAATAAATAATGTGGACACCATAAGTGACTCACCAGTACAATTTTAAGCATGTTGTCAGTATACACTTGGATTTGACGAGTTTCTCACACTACAGTTTGTAGACTGCCTGTCCTGAGAATGAGCTACCATTTATATTTGGGAATGCTGAATACAAAGTACCAAACGTGTGTGTACGTGAAGTAATGGATGCTTTGAATAGTACTCAAGGCCCACTTAAATGGTTTCCTGAAAAACAAAAGAATGCATAATCCAAGGAAAATAATGAGTCTGAAGTTATGTTTTCTTTACTGACCTTGTGTTCGCAATACGTATTTACACGATTTCTTGAGAGATACTTTGTACATCAATTTAGAAAAAAGTATAACTAATGAACGGTTCTTGACACAATAATTGTATTTGCTTTAAATAAAGTAATAAAAAGCTAACTAGGTCACGATATTGACATATGTTCGTACCTCGAACGGGGCTGTAGTTGCAGTTAAATAAAGATGCTTTGCTGCCCTAATGGATATATCTCTCAATTTATAAAAGGTCTAGCTTTCGAAACACAGATTATATTTCAATTATGTGGTGTATGACATTGACACCATTGGAATAGATGAACTGGTGTATATTTATAACAAAAGAATTTTGTAAATGCCAACTTGCGGCTTTTCCGAGTGCTTTCACATATAAAAATAGATTCTACAGCATTACCTTTTTCAGTTATAGGTCAAGCACCCGTCAGAATAAGTTGCCTGTCGTTGTAAATCTGCCTACTGTTAGTCAAGATAGAAAGATATTTTTTATCATGTTACAAGACTATTTGCAGACTAAAGATTCGCAAGTAATACTTGCTAGCCTTTAAGTTGATATCCATTACACGCATTATTACTTCACGGACTAATTTGGAAGGTTCGAAGACAGGAAATAAAAATTAAAATATGAGGTATACATTAAGATGCAATATTCCTTTATACTGTTGTTGTTGACCAAATGTATTTCTTTTCAATAGAATATTACATAATTTTTAAGCATTAAATGCGAATAATCATACGAAGTAAAATGAAACGCATTCTGTAGTTAAAATGTAATTTCTAGGCTATCGTTCAGTTAGAGACGTGGAATATAAATTGGCCTTTTATTTACATTGTAAATATGTAGAGCAAAGGACGTTTATAATTATACTTGTAAATAAATACATGGGATATAAATTATTTGTAATAATTCTCTTAGATTTACCTGTCCTGTCGGAAACAATTACCTATAGTACATGTTTGATTTACATATATAACTAAAATACTACAGAATAATAACTTGTTATTGAACAAGTCTGAGTAATTAAATAACAGTTGCAACTTTCACTTCTTGGATGATAAATAATAAAATAAAAATATCGGATAAAAACTGTATTATGAGAAAATATTTGTTAAAAATAATTTTTTACAATACATGTTTGCAATTTTATCAGTTCCAAATAAGGCGTAGTCTCGTTGATAAAAATGTTCAACGTCGTGTTCATATATAGTAGGAGTAGGGCGCGGCGTAAGTATAAGCGGAGTACGCGTACGGCGAGTAGGCGGAGTACGCAGAATACGCCACCGGCGCGGAGTATGCGGCCGTCAACGGCGCGGAGTACGCCGCCGCTACCGGCGCCGCGTAGCTCACCACCAAGGGCTTGGCGGAGGCGAAAGCCAGGAGAGCGCTAAGGATCAACTGAAATGAAAATTACACATTAGCACAGGTCATTATGTAGCATATCAATTTTAAACATCTACCGTGTAATGACCACTTTCATTGTAGGTTCTGTGAAACACTTTTCAATTGTTTTGGAATAAATAAATACAAGTGGGTACCTACATTAAATTTGAATTGCGGGTATTATTTAAATAAAAAGACTTGAAAAGAAATGTAACAATATGTTATTACTAAACACGTTTTGGTATAGTATTGCTCGAGATTACAATAGTAAGTGCTGAAGTGCGATTATTAAGCTGTTGATACTCACAAGTTTGAACATTTTGTCTGATTGTCTATTAAACACTGACTGGTGATGTTGCATCCTGCTAATATATAAGGATCTGATGACCCCCGATGTTGGCATCGGTTCGGCGCCGCGTGCTTTGGCAAGGACAGGCGGTCAGGACGAGGACGCGACTCGAATACATAGCTCGCGATTATACATCTTAGCGTAATGTGTATAGGATGTCCGAGTTCAAACTATTAAATTGGTCATACACTATCGACTTAACAGATTAAATTTGGTGTTTGGTTAAATTAATGAACCCTATTTAGTTTCATGGATTACCTTCACACAATTTATTAGTACAGAAATGATTTTGAAATTTAAATTTGGACATTTCTATATATTAAACATAAGAAAATGTTGTTCAATTATTTCGAACGCGCTATTCTGTCACGTCCACGGTTACTGCAACATGAACCAAAAGGTAAAAATGTAATTAATTTTTCGATTTGGAGCTTGTTTGTCAATATATGAAAAGCCGAATTAAACAGGTCTACTACATTTGTTCTTAAAACCTAATCGTAATATGCATATTTAGCTAAATACCGTTGTTTCTACTTAATATTAATTCTATTCGGTACATGTATTAAAATACTTTACTTTAAGAAAAACGCCACTATTTTCATGACCTTTTCCTAGTGTGAATTTAGGTATAATCGTCTTTGATCTACAATTTTTAAAAAGGTACATTTTTAATTTAATTTTTGTAGATGATAATAATGATAATAATCGACTAGCCGATATTAATTGGAATGTGATGGTCAGATAACTTTTCCATTACAGCTGCTTGATTTACGAGGTGTACATGAGCTATGTACAATGAAGCACTAAATAAGTTGTCCAAAAGTCCAACTTTTGGACGACCTACATATGTATTTGGGGTATTAAAGTTCTACGTTAAATAATATAGGGCATGTGAATAATTGATATAGTTTTCATGCGTAAATGCGTCACCCTGTGCAATTCTGCAGATTCGACTGTAGAGCCCAGTGTTGCCTGTAGAACATTCCACGGATGCCTCAATCGCATTTAAATTAGTCAAACATCCTTAATCAGGTGGCGTTCGAGGTTTTATAACAACCTTGAACTTGAGCGAAGTCATGTTCTGTCAGACTTTATATTAAAGAAAAAGATGTTACATCTCTTCTAATTTCATAGTATCCAAACAATTTAGGAGTGATTATAATTTGACGCTAGAAGAAGTGTACGTATAATAAATTTCTTATTTTTTGGTAAATACATAAAATGCATATTGGTAATTTTAGGGTAAACGTATAAGGGATGAAACATTGATATGTTCTACACTTATATGCTGTTATTCAGTTCTAATATTTCTTTGTTTCACTTTTTTGGCAGAGCATCATATGAAGACCATTCCCAAAATGTAAATAGAGTTTAATAAGGGACCGCTCATATGAGATTTGACATCGCACTCTCCAAACTCAATTAAACGCGAAATGCAAATTATGAGATACAAAGTTGGAGCATACATCATTACAAGTTGCGGGATCGTAAAAACAGATGCGAGCAGAGCCGCGGGCCATGTACATACTAGTAATTAGTAATAAAGTTATTCGCACTAAGTCTAGAGCATCTATTATTTAGTGTTTGAATCTAAAGTAAACTAATTTTCTGCTTGAAGAACTACTTTTATAAGTTTTAATAAATTACGTAATAGGTATATGTTATTAAAAAAAATATTTTAAACGTTTATATGATAATATTTATATTTTGATTAAATTTGTCTTCCAATTAGGTACAAATTACATTTCCCGCAGGTAGGACTGTACAAGTATCCCCTCCAACAAGCAGTCTTTTTATATTGAATTTATATTATAATTGTCTATATTGTGACCTTAACATCAGGTGGTTTGCATAATACAGGTAATTTAAAATTCTAATCGTTTTTAATAATTCAGGTTCAGATTTTAGATCAAGTACGGATTAATATAATTAACGAAGAAAGAATTAAAAACAATGTAGCACCTTGGGAAAAAGTGACTACTAGCCGCACCCTACACTTTTATTTTCTTTCGGGGCACATGTATATAATGTAATACGTCATTATTATTATTACTATTATACAACAAGAAAATGTCAACAATGCCATGATAATTCATACTCAGAGTACAGTCATTATATGACCAACACGTAGGCCTATTATGGGAGAAGATATGACGTAGAGGAAAGTATTTCGAGCCAATAGATACTCGTATGTAACTCTATTAGCACCGCGCACGTAATTTCCGCTGATGTCATAAATGTATTGTTCTAACAACATTTGCATAAAATAGGTCCTTCCGAATATTGCAAGTGTTTGTATTTAAATTTGGCTAGTACCTACCTATCATATTAAAATAGTAGTTAGTGTTATTTTAGACACACATTCAGAAATGAAGATACTATATAGAAATTAACTGAAACAAATATTTCCAAAAATAATTTCAATCTTTTATTTGTCTAGTCTCTTAATATTATTTCAACAAGACAGGGGCTCTGTATGCAGCTGTGTAAGCAGCTGCTAGAGGGGCGCTGTAAGCAGAGTAGGCAGCTGCAACCGGCGCTGCGTAGGCAGCGGCGACAGGAGCGGTGTAGGCAGCGGCGACAGGAGCGGTGTAGGCAGCGGCGACAGGAGCGGTGTAGGCAGCGGCAACAGGCGCAGAGTAGGCAGCTGCGACTGGAGCAGTGTAAGCGGCCGCGACGGGTGCTGTGTAAGCAGCTGCG
Organism: Aspitha aspitha aspitha; assembly: GCA_018246895.1. Taxonomy (NCBI): domain Eukaryota; kingdom Metazoa; phylum Arthropoda; class Insecta; order Lepidoptera; family Hesperiidae; genus Aspitha; species Aspitha aspitha. Next base: position 13,739 of record DWGJ01000713.1, on the reverse strand, counting down.
ACTGGGGCAGTATAAGCAGCGGCCACGACAGGGGCTGGGTAGGCCACTGAATGAATGCCTGGCTTGGCAGCCACAGTGGCGAGTAATGCAACGAATATCGTCTAGGGATAAACATAGTACATTGTTTTAAATGTTATGACATTTTGTTATCAGATATTTATGCAATAATTAGAATAGTGTATCAATGTAATGTTATACACATTTATAATGTTATTTAATCAACAACTTAGAAAAAGATCATATATGAGACTTTTGATTGGTATTTATTTACCTGTTTGAACATTATGGTTGTTTGTGCTAGGTTGACTTGTTCTCGACTAGACGAAAGATAGTGTGATGTCGATGCTGGGTGCGATACGCTTTAAATACACAAAGACAGCAACGCAATTATTCGCCCATCGTAAGGGGTTTGGTAACATACGCGGAGCATCCGAGCTGCTCCGAATTCAAGACTATCTCGATGTTGACATACCGAACGGAACCAGCCACGAATAATAAGTGTGTATACTTACTTATATATTATTTTGGCTACAATGAAGTTTCAATTGAGTTTTATAATACTGTCATCAGTATATATTAACGAGAATTTAGGTTATTTATTTTCGTGTCAGCATAATATTATTTACATAGTAAATGAAACGAATGAGGCTGAAACTTAACTAAAATAAAATAAACAAATAAAAGTATCTACTCATCTAGAAAAATTCGACGAAATGTATGTACTCAAAATACAGATGATACTAATGATACTACCACTAATCACATGGTTAGATATTGCCAATATCATTTAATAATTTATCAATAAATTAAGTTATTTTTACTTAGTATAATACTTTTACACATGAACAACATATTTGCAAGCTAAGCTTTGGTCTTAATATCGTTACGTATTAGTGTCTCAATTTAACATTTTTTCGGCCTATGTTCGTCTAGCATATGAGACATACATACATAGATGTATAAGAATGCAGAGCGCTTACACATTGCGTCAGAGGTCAGTGCGTGCGTGTCTCGAGTACTACGCGGTGGCTGCAACCGACCAACGTGGAGGTCAATGTGCCTGTTGTGCGGACAGGTCATTCATGGCTCCCGACGGTTCCGAATCCTCTTAAAGTCTTAAACCATAAACTAACTTGAACTCCTTGGAACTAACTCATCACGTAACTTGCGTCTTTAATATTTTTTGGACACCGAATACTTAACAAAATATACACAGTTACCTAATTACGCATATTTGAAGGCGTTTTGCTTTACTTTCTTCCTGCCGACTGGAAAGAATAATAAATATAGTTAACAAAAACTAAAAAACACGCTTATACAGCACATCGAATTAAACAGTGAAAAAAATTCTTAATATAGGTTAAAATAAAAGTAATGAACGAAAAATATTAATCTTATTAGGAAAAAAGCGTAGGGTGCTCGAGATATACTTACTTATTCAAAAAAGATGGCACGAAGAGCCATTTTTCTAGCCATAAAACCAAGAGGGCAGTCAGCACTTAAATTTATATTCCCTAAAAATAAACAAATATTTACATATTCCATTTATAATTCCATATCTACACTTTGCACATTACGTACTGTGATTTGCAAACTACATAATCTACATTGCAACAAAATATTTCAGGACAAATTGTACTTTGGAAGTAGACGACATTGCAATTTTTCGTGCTTAACATAATGCAAGTGCTTTATATTAGGATACGAACACCGCTCGTGATTATCTGACCGTCAATCTACGTGTGACTCCAAATTTGTGTTATATGACCAAAACGGCCTAAATCATATCTACATATCACATTTACTCGTTGTTCTTGTGCAATGTCCTATTTATCTCGTGTATGATATTACTATTTCTATTGATGTGTGCAGCTGTATTCTTTTGTTGTGCTGTGGAATTATTATGTAAATGCAGTGAGAGATGGAAGGATATCGTAGACATTGTTAATTTATTCGGTCACTTTCCTACTACGAGTATCACTTGCTAACAATACCTAGTGTAAGACATGCACTATGTATATGTATGTATATACTGTGTAATTGGCCTTCGTAGCGTTGTATAAAGATACCACAAATACAGCTTTTGCATCATTCAGTTCAGACACAGCAATTGAAAACTATCGAAATGTTCAAACTGGTTAGTGGGGTTTCTACAATTTTATGAAATGTTTTAAGTATATACATAAGTGTTTCTTATTTACCATAATGTTATAAATCTTCTCTTAAAATTTATATAAATAGATATTCTCGGGGCTTGAAATTACACTCAATCAAAAAAGTATATTTAAAAAATTTAAATTAAGATTTTTGAACTCGTATTTACACAGTTTTTAAAAATCCGTGCTATTAACTTTAAATCATTTACGGGACGATATGGTCGCTCAGCGACAAAGTCCTTCATTAATAAATTAAAAAAAAAAACTTTAAATCAAAGTATTTAAAAAGTATGTACAGATATGCTTATAAATAACTGAAGTGTGCTCTATGTTACCATAATTTTAAAATCCAATTTTTCCGTTGAATTACATACCTATAAACTTTTGTAAAAAAATTAGGACTAACTATTTTAGGGTCTCTAGCAGTAGTAAGTACATATTTATAATTTTTCTGTACGTTTTTGCCTCCTTTGTTTACAGCTTATCTTCACGTGCTTCCTCGCCCTGGCTGCTGCCAAACCCGGCGTAGTGTCCGTGGCATACACGGCTCCCGTGACTGCCTATACCGCACCTCTGACGGCTGCCTACTCCGCACCGCTGGCCTACTCCGCCTATACTGCGCCGGTGGCCGCCTATTCCGCCTACAGCTACGCTTCACCTTACGCCGCTGCGTACTATCTTCGTTGAAAGTTACATGATATTAATTAGAATGACATTAAGTAGTAGTAATGTATAATAACGTCCTCAATAAAAATAAAATATTTTAACTTTAATATGCATTTGAATTTTTAAGCCATGTGTTTGTAGAATTTAATTAGTGGGAGATGGCCGGTAAGAGCACTTTTCATAACAAGAAGGTTGCAAATATGATTTTATTATTTTTAGGTAACTAGCAAAAGTGATGTTTAGGAACAGAGCATCATTCATAATATCACTATAAGTCACAATAAGATAGACTCCTTGAAATGCATAGTTTTTTTTTAAATATTTTTGTGAATCAGGAGTTATTCAAAATACATCATATATACATACATATTTTTAACGAATCAGTAACCAGTTAGGTAGCGTAGCAGGCTGGCGGGTTCTTAAGCACGAAGGAAAAGTAATGGAAAGAACGAAATTAGGAATGAAGCGAACAACAATACAAAATATTTTTAGAATAAGATGAATAGAAGCCTGCCAAGAAAAATATGCACATGGAACTAGGTTGATAGAAATAGCTCGAGAATGCTTATTTGAATTGCCATGATTTATTGACCACGATGCCGTAGTTCACATCTGTAAAGCGATTTCAGTACAGCCCTGTTACGGGTCGGTTACAGATGTCCATGGGGGGCAGCGAGTGACTGTTGCCTGCTCGTTTGCTACTCTATTCAAATAAAAAAAAATTAAAAAAGTAAAGGTAAAGAAGTGCCGTTAATTCAGCTTTTAATTAAATTTCAATAGGTTTTGAATTTTAAAAAGAAACAAAGATCAAACTATCGACCCTTATCGTAAGCCCCAGTGGAAAACTAGTAGAAAATGTGTAGCATTAAATCCGTCGTTTATTAAGAACAGTATAGAATAAATCCATTTTCGAAAGAAATAATTATGATGTGTGAATGTGTAATTTATTTACCTATATATTTTTAAGACCATGACTGTCCTATCTCGACCAAATAGGTCAGACATTGGCTGACGGGGACGGGGGTCAAGAGCCTCCGAAACCGGCGTGTACGCATGAAGGGAGTGATGAATGAAGATGAAGCACGGCAGGTTTGTAAGGACAAAGATATTTGGCATTCGCTGCTTTCTGCCTATACCGTTAGAGACATGGCGTGATGGAATTTTTTATTTTTATGGTTATTCCATAATGTTACGAACGTTTCTACGATGAATGTAAAACTAAATAGTCTAAATTTTGAAGTAAGTCAACAATAACACCAGAGTTCCAATCATCACATACATAGGTGAATAAAATAAAGATAATTAAATAAAACAATTTAGTGTATTAGTTGCGTTTTTAATCCATTTCTAAGGGCGTATATCCAATCAAGTTCCTAACATCGTCTTTGAAGGATGCTTTGGAAGAGTGAAAAATATCAAAGTTATTAAAATTCTTGTTGTAGTTTGCTTGTAAACGGTTGACAATTGAGTTATTCGCATACTTGGTAGTTTTGTGCGAAATAATGAATAATTTTGTGTTTTCGTTTTGGTGTCCAGAAGGATAAAAGTTTTGAAGCGAGCTCCATGCAATTTATGTACTCGTAGTTATTACATGTTCAATGCAGAAAAGACATAACCATTCAGTTTTGTCTACTTAGGAGGGGCATCATATCAATAGTCCTGAAAATCAACAGACTTACTGCATGTACGATAATTATATTATTTAAAAATTTCTAGAAAAGTAAATTTAAAGACTAGAATTCCCCTACAAGATTAGGCACTCTATCGGCGTTTACCGACACATCAGGAATTGGTGTGGCATCTACGGAATTATTACAAATTTCATTTAGGTTTTAGTGTATAAAGGCGTTAGACGTTTATCAATTATAAGAAAAATGTTGTAAAAAGCTGGTTTTGTTTAACTTCAACACTTTATTGCCATATAATCAATTCATTTAAATTGGTATCTTCCCGTGTCTTGTGCAGCTATGAATTCATTTGTTCAGTTTTCAGCGGACGTAGTATGCGGCGGCATAGGGCGAAGCGTAGGTATATGCAGAATAAGCAGACACGGGCGCAGTGTAGGCGGAATAGGCGGAGTAGGCGAGCGGTGCGGAGTAGGCGGCCGCCACAGGCGAGCTGTACGCCGCGGCCACGGGCGCGCTGTACGCCACGGGGAGCACGCCGGGCTTGGCCGCGGCCAGCGCGAGGAAGCAGGCGAATACAAACTAGAACATCGATTAAAGGTTTACTCATCATATTTGGATAAATGACATGATTTGAAGAAAGTAGTACAAATACTTCGAATTTAAATATATATAAGTATCAGAAATATGTATAAGAAATCGTATATGGAATTATTGAGTAAAATTTATGTGGATTTTTGACAAACTGTTAACTTACTTTTTACATCTAACAAATTTACACTAACCTGTGATTTACTTTTAAATGCTTTAAAGAACAGATTTCTTTTACATGTAAACAAAGAAATCTTCGTACATGAAAGAAGCGTTTATTTATTTATATATATTTTTCATCCCTAAGTGGCAATGAATGTGTTTTATTTGTTTCAAAATGTTTTTACACATAATATATTTACTTACCAGTTTGAACATGTTGCTTGTTTGTTATCAAGTAGCTACTGCTGAATGATGTCAAATTACCTTACACAAGGAACTTTATACTACGTTATGAAGGCCGCAAAGCAATCTGAGGATAAATGCTAACGTACTCTGAATTACGATTAGTTGCCTCGAAAAGAGCGGGCGCATACCTTTCGGTGTAATGTACACCGGTACAACGCACCGGCACACAGGTACAAGTCAGTAGGCTAAGGTTTCGGCCACCGAACTTGTTTGTTAAAAAGTTTAGAAAAGTTTTATTCTTCAAGCTTAATTTCCTTATCAAAAGGCCGAAATCGATAACATTCGATGCTACCAAAATTTCCAGATCATGCAATCGGTACGTGCATCGTTCAGGGCTATGACAGTTTCAAAGACAGTAGTGCGTAATTAATCCCGATGAGACTCGATGTGTGCCTAGATGTCAATGTTGTTTAACGTCTAACGATCCCTAAAGCATAAATTCTATCTACACTGCATTCTTACTAAATAGACGAAGGTTTAAACTGAAATGGCAGAAGTTGCATATGAATCAATATTGGGAATATTTATTATTATTATACATTACATCGACCATATCTTTATATATGACAATAGGGTAATCATTATCCCCCTCTGCATGTATGAAGCTGACATAACTAGTAATCCCTAACTTTAAGTTGCATTACACTGTCCAATAACTATAAAGTAAATAGTTAATACAGCATGTTAAATAAATCTTTATTCGATTTGAAATGTGTATAAAGTCGCGGTACTAACTCTACTGTAGAGCGAGTGCCTAATTGTAACATTAGATGGATATCTTCGAATGTAATTACTCGCTCTTGACTCGTCTATTCAATAAAGGTCACCCTTTAACGTTATTGACACAATGTTATTTAAGGACATCGGTCTCACAGACTCAATAACAATTGGGTAGACACATTATCTGAACATTCCAAATATCGCGTAGGTCTGTTCGTAAATCTATTTTTAAACAACACCAAATAATGACGAAACAAATTAATTCGCCTAAATATTGTGGATATCTTTATAGCGACGATGCTTCACGTGGAGCTTTCTTGTGTTTCTTAAATATGCTTTGAACTACCTATTTGGGACAGGGACAGACGCAATACAAAATATTTTGGACAATCTGTTATATGTACATTTTGTAAGACTGTAACTGTCACTATTCGATTTTATTATGATATATGAATAGCTTTTGGAAACGGTTTTGTCGCAAAACACAATAACTTTAGTTAAATTTTAGACTTCAGGCTTAAATCTAAAATTTGAGAAATATAACTTTTAAACTGACGTAATTTTATAAAATCCTTCAATCCCTATTTTACCTTCTCAAGAAACCTTAGACCTTCAACATTAGAAAACTTTAGGATTCTAAGTTTAGCGGTTTCGGTTTCATCTGTACATTCATCAGTCACTCAGTCAGTCAGTCGTTGGGTCAGTCAGTCTTTCATTATCTTCCTGTTTGATATTAATATAATGCTTATAAAAAATAAAAAAACCTTAAAGCTTATCGAAATTATATGTTTAGTGATTATTCTTTTTAATCCTCCATTTCAATGTACTTAAAAATAAAGATATATTGAGAAAATGTAAGATCTAATGTATGCCTGATTGAAATTTCCTTTCCGATCCGACTTTGCATATACATACACATGTAGGTATAGGTACGAGTATTTGCGTTTAAGCGCCTGGTATTGCTAAGCAATACACTATTGATTTCTTTTATTCTTTTTGTCCTTATACATATATTTAGATACATCGGGATTCTTTTTGGTTTTACATTGTTATATATTAAAATCAAGGGTAGGTGGTATATGCAGTGTAACTTATCACAAAAACCAAGATTAATTATGCATGCCAACAATGATTTATTTCAAAATAATGGTTGAATATGTGCTGTTAGAGAATCAACGGCGGAGGAAGTATGCGGCGTATGGTGAAGCGTAAGGATATGCAGAGTAGGCGGCAACTGGCGCTGTGTACGCGGAGTAGGCCAAGGGTGCGGAGTAGGCGGCCGCCACGGGAGCCGTGTAGGCTGCGGCCACCGGCGCCGTGTAGGCCAGCACTTGGGGCTTAGCGGCAGCCACGGCCAACAAGCAGGCGAACATGAACTGAAAATTAGCAAAAAACATTTTTTAAAGTCTTGTCTATATTTATATAGTTCATAGCTAATGTAATAGCAATTCTGTTTTTAAAAAACTCCTTAAAGCTAGAAATGCTGTCACCCGAAAACAGAAATTGTTATTGTACCAAAAAATTTGCTTTTGAAATGACTATTTATTATTTATTTAACACATAATCCTGACTAACGATGAATTCGTGTGAACCTGTAACAAACAGAAGAAACTATCAAAAAACTCACCAGCTTGAACATGATGATAATATTTATTGTTTTGGTATGAAGAATTTGGTACAATAGTAGTTATCAGTGTGATGCTCCGTGCTAGCAGTTCTGTGGTTATATACGTTGCACGCAGTGAAGAAACAACCTTGCGGTGCATGCTCGGAATAATGAAGTACCGAGGAATCGTCGCCGAGGGATTTGGTAGCACGCGCTCGAAAGGTTTTAATTAAAACCTACATATTAGAACGATTCCCATCATGTAAACATTTTTTGTTATGCCTTTTTTACAACTTTTAATAAACGTCTTTTAGTCACATTAATACTAGGTCTCAATTAATACTATGTAAAGAAAAGTTACTAACTTACACTAATATTTCTTTTCTTACTGTCCTGAACGAGATGATTGGGTTCTAACGGCTATTCATCACTGCCTGCTCGTTTGCTATTTTATTCACATAAAGAAAAAATGAAAAAAGTAAAAGTACCTAACCTTTTTATATTCCTTACATTGTTCCATTGCTCGAAACGGGTCTCCCCTCTAGTAATCGGAAGGTTTAAAGACCTACTCTACCACGCTGACCAAGTCCTTAAGCGGATTGACAGACTTAATAAATCTAGGAGAGCATTACATAGAACCCTAAGGTAATGTAACTTTATTGACGATGTCTCCCTTAACCATTATCTTACATGGGTTTTTTCTACAACTTAGATGTCGTGAAACTAAAGTAGGTGGCCTATACATATATGTACTATGATCGTTAATTCCTAAAGTCAGGGCTTTCTTTCAATACATTCTGCATTTAGTCCAGTAGAAACAAACGTAGCAACTGCATTTGTAAGTTCCCGTTAATAAATATATTTTATGCACTCCAGGAATGAAACTGTTGTTAAATCGGTACTATATTCTATAGATCCAAGAACGACGCGTGGTTGTGTGTGCTTCTTTATCTGCGAAACGGAGCAACGGATCATGGTGACGTTTTGTATGACGATAGTTGAACGGCTTCAAAGAGATGCACGTTACTTTCACGTGGACAAATCTCATTCCCATAGAAAAATTGGTTTTAATTAGCGCTATAAATGGCGTTACTGGCGTAATAACTGTATCACATGGAATAAAAAACATTTTTTGATAAAATAAGTTATTTTTGGTAACATCCAGTAAACTTATATTGTTATTTACGAGGCTCAAAAATAAATGCTCTTTTATAAAAATAGCAAATAATCTAGAATTCATATGTAGTTTATGTTGCATCATGTATCAGTCCTTGACCATATAATTTTACTTACCGGACTTAAAGCGAGGCTATACATATATGTACGTGACAATAATACAAGATTAACATTAAGGATACTCTCCAGTTATCCGGCTAGCAGTCCATGTAACAACCTCCGTGTTCATATATAAATAGGATCTTGTTCCTATCGATATCATTATATATTTGTTAATCATTAGCAAACACAATTACATACCTAGTCGTCCAGCACGATGTTCAAATATGTATGTTGGGTAAAAAAAATTACAGAGAGAAATTATTTCAATATTGTTTCTATAATATTTAATATGGATGGCTGTAGGTAAAATAAAGACGATGTCACATGTAAATTTTCAGATGTTATTTAATTTTCAGATGCTGATCGCTTCTCTCCTGGCCTTCACTGCAGCCAAGCCCCTAGTATTGGACTACCCGTTGACATCTGCATACACGGCTCCCGTGGCGGTGAACTATGTGGCCCCTGCATACTATTCCGGCTACGACACCTATGCGACTACATATGACTACGCTGCTTACACCTACCCTTATAGCTACTATTTACGGTAACTTAGCGTTTGAATTTAAGCATTATCATACCATTTACGAGTATAAGTGACAGCCTACGATGCGTCCACAAATTATTTTTTTAAAGAATTAAACTATTCGTAAAACGATGTACCCCTTTTTTATTATTTTTGGACACATCAGGATAGAGTTAAAGCATTTCTATAATTAAAAACTTCCGTGAAACTTATGTAAAATACCCTGAAGAGTAGTGCGGAGAAGTATGCTCCAGGCCCGGCACTAAGCAGTTGAAAGTGCCCTTTTTTATTAGTCCACTGCTGACCGGGTCTTTTCTCCTATTGAGATGGATTTAGGCCATAGCCTAAGTGCGGATTGGTAAACTTCCACACCTCAGAAAATATTATATACTTTATAACCTCTCTAAGATGTGCAGGTTTACTCACGATGTTTTCCTTCACCGTTATAGAAAGTGATATTTAAATTTTTAGTTATAAAAGGCATGTAACAAATCAGAGGTGCGTGCCAGGATCGAACCCAGACCCCCCGAGTGAGAGGCTGAATTTCAAATCAGTAGGCTATCACTGTTGAAAGTATAAAGAGTTGCAACCAATGTGAAATAAGAGTAATTCGTAGCAGCGTAATCTCTTAAGGAAATCGCATTGCCAGACCTAATTACTGAAGTCTTTAGAGGTGTCCGGAAAAATGCTCTTAAGATATTTCATTCCAAAACATTAGAATAACTCAATTATTATTGAATAATAATAGTTGGGACCTAGGACAAATGGACATGCGGCTATTTGATTTCAAATTACCAAAGTGAAAGCTTATTTTATAGCAACCGGGCAACTGATAAACATACATATACACGTATATACATATTATTTTATTAGACAGAAAAAATAAATGTGCTCCTATAGAATATTTTAACCTTGGGTACGAATCGAATCCACACGTTCCAGTTTAGCAGTCAGGGTCTCAAAATCATCAGACCAAGAAGTCAGCCATTACTCTGTTTAAAACTGGTCATTTTATTATAAATTACTATGAATGAATATACAGACGGCTCTATATTCAAAATATTAAATATTGTCTTGGAATATCTTTATTCAAAAAAATGTAAATAATCGTGAAAATTCCAAATCGTTACAGATGTTGTCAAATCAAAGATTACTGTTTTCGCGTGTTTTTCCAATACGCCCCCCGGTGTTATAATATTTGAGAGTAAATTGTAACCTTCGGTCACAATCACGTGCTACAAATTCACGTGACGTTACGTTTTCGATTAAATTGAAAAGTGTTCGTGCAAACGCCGAGCCAATTTATTGGGAGCACGTCATAGTGCTTCATTTTATTAATTAATTCCAGCTATTCCAATTCAATTAGTTCCCTTAGATACGTAAATGAACAGTAACTAGCAATTGTTCTTGTACTGGGTACAATTTGAACACCACGGCGTCCGGCATAATACCGCCGCTACCCTTGTTTACATCGTAAAGCAATTTGTTTTTTCAGTCTGACTGATGGATCAGGCTACCAGTTGCACGTGTACACTAGAAATGATTTTCTGAGCACTCGAGGGTAATAATTTAAAAACGAGAGTAATAATTGAAAAAAATCTTTAATTGAATAAGTTTTACTTTTATTTAATGATACACCAAATCGTATAACTGTAACAATTATAACATGTTCGTAGTAACACCAATGATACCTATACTTCTTTCCAATTTTGTAGTATGAAGAGATAAAGCGTGTACAGAGTTAGTTTTCACGAGTAGCACTGCAACTACATATATGATGATTGATATCTTGACAAAATCTTGTGTAAAAACAAATTCAAAGGTCTTGTGCGCTATCTCGAATCTCGATTTAAATACGAGTATTGTTAAATAGGAAAGATATAATTTTTTCATGTAAGTCCAGCAAATAGATCTAATGTCTACTTTTTTTTATTGGCATATAAAAGTGTTAACACGTGTATTATCACGGCATGGTACCACACGTGCAAACATCTAATGTAGGTGTAATAATTAACTTCACATTATAATTACTACAGCAATTAAGAGCGATAATGTTCGGGAGACGTCGCACGTGTGTCAACGATGTGTGTATATCACGTGACTCATTAAAATATGTGACTAATTTCATGTAGGTATATTAGTGCAGTTATTTTAGGTTTTACTTGCGAAAAACTTTCCAGTGAGCTGAATTTTTGTATACACCTTTATTACGGCGTTGTAATGAAGATGTAAAAATTCCGTATTAATTACATTTCGTACCGGCTAAAAAAGTTATAAAGGTCAAAAGGTTAGCAAAATCACTTTTTCTTCTAATCACTCGGAAGTCAATAGAGGAAGAAGAATCATTCTTGCACTTTTTAGAGCATTAATGGTTTTTGAAGTAGAGCGCTGAGAAAGCAATGCACGGTATTGTATACTCGTACCATACACCAAGGCGTTAACTCTATGCTAATAGTTTTTTTTCTAAATCGCTAAAATAGTTTCTACGTTTATCCAATATAAACATACGAGTATATATGTACAAAATACTGAAACATTTCTATTTGAAAAAAAAATATTAACGTAAAACAAAAGAAATTTAAACTCGGCAGTGACCGAGTGATAAATCCTCTAAAGGTGGCGAAACGACCCGCTGACTTGATTCAAATCACGCGTTGTTGAATGCCAGAGACGCCGCCGCAATTGGAGACGTTGCAACATGTCTGCGTTGGATACTATAAAATGTCGTGGATGTCCAGCAACTGTCATCATACCTTCGTTTCTTTGCTCATAGTACCAACAAAACCAACAAATCGACCAAAATGATGAAGATAGTGAGTACAAAATTAATATTATGAATCTAAAAAGAAACGTTAATGAAGCTGCTAATTAATTTTACCTGTACCTCATCCAAAAAGACACAGATTTTATTAAATATGTATCCATATAACATACAACCGCTCTACTTTCAGTTCGTGTTCGCTTTCGCTCTCGTAGCGGTGGCCACCGCCAAGCCCGGGCTGCTCAGCGCGCCTATCGTTGCTGCACCTGCTCCAGTGGTGACTGCCACCAGTTCGCAATACTACCATCGCATTAACAACGGCTTTGCCGCCTACGTAGCCGCGCCTGCTGCCTACGTCGCCCCAGCCGCCCCCTACGTGGCCGCCGCCGCCCCCTACGTGGCCGCCGCCGCTCCGTACGTGGCCGCCGCTGCCCCGTATGCGCCGTACGTTGCTGCGCCCGCCCCCATCGTTGCCGTTTGAATATTAACTACCAAATACGAACAAAACTTGTTGTGATATTATGAATAAAGGCGTCCTTTACATATTTGTTTATTATTTTACACCTTAAAATTATTTATATCAAATTCAAAGTCAGTATGGTATCCGGATTAGATTGGTTTCTTACCATTGGTATTGACTTTAAATTCGTTGTCAGAGAATTAACATTTTATGTTTTCTATGAATCTTTCGCCGTAGTTCAGTAAAAATCATATTTACGCAGCGTCCAGAACCCACTGTAAATTGCCCCTTGGTTATATTAACAACTGTTATTTTTAAAACAAGTTAGAAAAGTTACCTATGATGTAACATTAAAATGAAAAGGCCCGAGTGCGCCTAGTAAACTCAAACAGCAACCATTAAATATTCCGCAAACACCTAAACAATAGTCAAGTAAAAAAGGACCAGCATTGTTTGTTTTATTATTTTTCCAATTTTATGTGATGTGTTTATATTATGGTATATTAAGTAATAAAAGAATACACAAAAAATTGGGAATATATCATTAAAGTGCAATATATAATTACTTGTTGAACCTTAATCACAATAATAGGTAGGTACTAAGTTTATATTTTTTGTAATAGGATTTTTTTTACATAAAAGGTACAGATTTGATGGATAAAACCTATTTAAAGATAAAAGTTAAGAGCAACGAAATAAAACCTGACTAATAATTCTTAGCAACAAGCTACTCTTGTGAATCAACAATGCTCTTTACAATAAGTTATGAATCAATAATAGCTATTTGTGCCAATTCATGCTTTAGTGTTTTAATTTTCAACATGCAATGGTAATAAATTTGAAAATAAACGGAAAAACCGGCCAAGTACGAGTCGGACTCGCGCACGAAGGGTTCCGTACTATCATAATATGTAAAGATAATAATATAAGGTAATATACAAGTAA
>DWGJ01000712.1:0-26102 GCA_018246895.1 Aspitha aspitha aspitha | reverse complement strand
GGCAATTTAATGCCTGTGTTATGGTGACCGGACAGCTGATAAACATATATATACATACGATATAGTACTTATATAGACATTTTTATTACGCCCAGACACAGAACAAACAAATGAGCTCATCACACAAATGTTTGTGCTGGGTGGGAATCGAACCCACGACCTCCGGTGTTGCAGTCAGGGTCACTAACCACTCGATCACTAGGCCAGTAATCGGTATTGACTGCATGTCTGTTTATTTCTACTGGCACAGCTTGGCGGAATAAGCTCATAACTCTTCAAAAGAGGGAAGTAAAATAGCTGCGAAGCGAAAATGACTTGAAAAACATCTCAGCATCTTAATAACAGATAAGATTTGTTTCATAGAGATATATCTTAGGTGAATGTTGCGTAATCAGGTGAATAGGTGATGTTTCATTCAGAAAAATTGCTTTTCCTCCCCTTAATAATTCCGATTTACGAGAAACATCCCGTAATGAGTCGTAAACATATCAAATGAAGCCGTTCCCGGAGAGTATTGATTGCATTATTTATGTCCTTTTACTAGTAATTCTGGATTTCGGGATTATGTGATGAAATTGAAGATGTTTTGCATGTTTTTTTTGGATTCTGTTTATTGTTCTATATGGTCATAATAAATATGTTCATTATACGAATATTTGCTCTGGGTGGGCATCGAACCCACGACTCCCAAGGCCTACTCTTTCGCAAGGTCTCTATATACTAGACCAAGAAAAAAGTCGATAGAAGTTAAATTGAAAATTTTGGAAATACAATAAAAATACGTGATACATTTTAAAATATTTTTATTTCAAAAATTTAAAATCACTACTAAAATCATTTTTATACTCCTTACACAAACATTACAATACAATATCTATTTGGTTCGTAACTATTATAATTATTACATGTCTAATGTTTTTAAAACAAACTCTGTTCATATTTTAAAATTTTAAGCACTCCTATAATGTCTTACAATAAAGCTCTATACAGACTGATTCTATTTTTTTGACCAAAAACCTTTAATCGATATTTTGAGCGGGTACTGAAAATTAGAACATTTTTCTTATTTGAGTACCTACTTCTGTAACGTAATTTCTCAAATGATTAATTTATAAATCTGCTAAATTATATTTTAAAACAGTCACAATACAACTCATATGAGTATATCATGTTTAACAAAATTAGGCAAGAATTTAGTGTCTTTTTTAAATATTTCCAACAACTTATATTTCAGTCTGTGTATTAATTAGCTTACACATAATATATAGGATAACGGAAAACCATTTAGAAATCAACTTTAATATAATATTCGTTGTTATTTACAAAAACCTTTTTGAAGATTTTCTTTCTCGTTCTTCATTTTCTTTGTGTTCGTTCACAGTTGTAAAACTAAATTGCACACCAGGCTTGCAGAAGCAAAGAAACAAATTAATCGCTACAAAAAGCTACATTATTCAAGAAATGAAATTCAAAAGTATAATTCAGTCTAATTCGGAAAGCATCGCCTCTCGACAACTGTAGCACAGTCAATCCTAGACATTTCCCTGAAAATTCGCGATAAACTCACTAACATACTCGAATCGTTGTTTCTACAGATCCACAAATTTAAAATATTCTCGGTCGGAGAGCAAGTATTCGAGAAGTAATAATAATAAGACGTCAACTTTAATTTCTCAGCGAGCAGCCTCCAATCGTTGACCTTAGAAGTCTGACAATCTAATAGCTTGCACAGAATTATCCTGTCAGATTTTGTTAACGCGTTGATTCTATAGTAATTATTGTCCAAGTTGAAGTTACTCCGCACCATTCCGTTCCTATAAACGAAATCGTACCGGCCCTCTTTTTTAGACAACGACGAATAATTGAACGGATTCTCCAGGATATTAAAACCGTAACCCAGTTCGCCGCCCGAGTAGCTGTAACGTTTTGTACAGTTAAAATTTGAATTAAAATCGTTCGTTTTCAAATTGAAACTGACGGAGTTCGACTGCTTTTGTTTTTGGTAAACGCACATATTCAGTTCTAAACAATTAATCGCATCAACCTGCTGCAAAATAAAACAGCAATGCAACGATCGAACGCTCATATTCCAAATTTGCGAGAAAGACACCTCTTGATATTTACCACCGGAGTGTATTCTCCATCCGTTGCCAACGTCCCTGATGTTGAAACACAAGTCCGAGCCGCTCTCTTGAAAGCATATTGTCTTTGGATCGCATAGTAAAAAACCTCCGGACCGCCTTTCATTTTCCACGCAGTCGTAGAACGAATATGGTGTGTCGTTGAGTACATGAACGTTCAAACTGTAATGGCCGTCGTCCAGTCTTTTGGAGAGAAACAACGCGAGCTTCAGCGACTTAGCGTCGAGACCATTAAAACTTCTTCCGATTAAAACAAAGTCGCTCAAGAATTCACACACGAGGTAAACTTTCGCCGGATCGACTTGCGCAAATATCGGGGTGCCTGGCGTTTCCTGGCCTAGAGTCAAAACTTTCCTCCACTCCCTCGACTTAATCTCTTCGGGCTTCTGATGGATCGATAGAAGCCAACTGCTGTTTTTCAAAGATGCACAGTGCGGAAAGCAAAGGACCACTCCTTTGCGGAAATGAAAGTTTTTCGGACCACATCTCACGACCGGGCTTAGCTGAGTTTCACCTGCGGTAAGAAAAATACGAGCCACTATTTCAATTCTTCTCTCTAAACATACTGTGTGTAAAGCGAACAGTTTGAGAATTTGTGGTGATTATAGCTTTACAAAATTGGAATTTGTTATCGTTTGTTGATCGGTAATTGCATAATACTCTTAATTTAACTTAATATTCAATGAACTTTTTGGTCTTAATAGTGAGGTGAAATCGTCACTATGATCTTGTCTTCTAAATGTGTACGAAATTCTTGTCATGTTCACCACTAGACATAAAGTATTAATCCCACAGGTGAGGGAACATAAAAGATTTATTATTGACATATAACCTATATTGACACAAAACGGGCTCCACGATGTAATAACCTTTGTTATAGGTCACAGCACCAGCTGACATTTACAATTTAGGTCACACAGTTTCTCATAACACTATTTCCGAACTTGGGTCAGTTTGAAATCTTCGCCGACAATTTCGTAACATGGACAGTTAATTTCTTGAACAATTTTATATCGTCTTCTATATATGTATCTTGATCAAAAGTATAAGAATAAAATGTGTTTTTGAGAAGTAATTCACAAATTGTGTAACGTAACATAGTTTTACGATTAAGATGTACAAAATGTTTTGATGGTATAGATAAAAATGTTCGTTTTTTGTCTGTGTTTTGAAATTGAATAGCAGTATGAAGTGATTTAAAAATCGTGGAAGTGTTAGAAAACGATCCTTACCTTCTTGTAGCAACGGTTGATTCCATTCCTCATCTGTGACCTCGACCGAGAACAATTCCTCTCCCTTATCAACAACACCTTCAGGCACATACAATCTGATCCCGCATTTTTCCAAATGTAACCACTCGCCGTCACCGCCCACTATTTTTGAAGTGGCCGTCTCCAAATATTGCGAATTTAAAAATTTCGAATCGACCGAAGCGTTGTTTTTCAGCGATGGCGACATTTCTACACTCTCATTGCCGTAGGACGACCCCGCTGGAAAAACACTGTTATCAACCTTTGTTTTAGTATCAAAAATTGTAGCATATCATCAAGCATTGTGAAGGCGGACTAATCATCAAAGAAACAAACCTGAATCAATAATCAAATAACATTTAATCCCGAATTTACTATTCAATAGTATGTACAAAGCCCACGTATTGTATCCAAAAATTTTTGTATGGCGATCATTATTTTATAATATAGCAAATTATGAATCTAAATCGCGGGGAATAAAGAATTAGAATGAAATGTTACATTCACGCAACAAGTCAGAAACCTAACCTCAAAAGACATAACAATATATAAGACATTAAAAATATGAAGAAGTTTATATAATATTAATTGATTTCTTTTATTGTGGTTACGTTTAAGGATCTAAAAAGAAGCACATTTGAGATCCTTCAATCCATGTCGCTACCAAATATGTTTCATCGTTGTTTTATGTGAAGAAACCAAAGGAGCAATCAGCAGTTCTAACTGACCACTGCCAGCAATGGACTTTCACAACCAAGCCACAGATCTAACTATTTCGATTTTTATTCAGTCATGTTTTCTTTCAGTGACTCATAGCCGGCCTGTTAGGTGACGTGAGAGACTCACAGGTCAAAAAGCAGCTGGAGTCAGACCGAACTGACTCCGCGTTATCCTTGCAAGCGTAATTCCGTTCTGTGCGCTCGGTTCTTACCTCGTGATCTATGGGGGCGATGTAACTGGAAAGGAACGCATTATTATTCCTATATCACGTCGTAAGAATTTAGACAGTCACAGATTTAATGACTATAAAAAAGTAACTTTGGTTTTAAGGTTCTACTTGCCGAAGAAGAAGTGAATTTATATATGTTTAATGACATCCAACTTATAGTTGATTTCATTAATTCACCACTGCACCTAACTTTGTACATATAGATGGTGGTAAAATATTGAGTCGAAGTAATAAGCAATTTAAACAAAATGACTACCGGTAAAACGAACAACATATTGATATAATCTCGATACATTAATTTTCAGTTACCGCTCACGTTCGTAACACGGTGTATATTGCGAAAGTTAAGCTGCGATTGTAATCAGAATTTATTACAAGTGAATCGAAACGTGTGATATTGGTTTCCAATATAATTTTTCGCCGATCAGTAAAATGTAAATACGAAGTGGATCTCAGTTTGAATATATATAATTAAATGGGAATTAAGAGTTTTCAATGCCAACAATAATAGAAAAAATGTCAATTGAAAATAATTTTAAAAACAACGACAAACAATGAAAATTTTGGAAAGGTTAGTGCATTTAAAACTTAACAACTCCGATAATATAATATAATCCAATCAACCATGAGAATATTTACATCTTGATAAACATAAATGAATTCAATATTAACAGAATAAATAAATTCTTACCTGTTAGCTAGCTGTGGAACTTCATATAGATGCTCTTGCCGATTACTATTTGCCACACTTGCTTGTCTGTGCGTCCGTCTGGAATCCATAGTTTGGAATTCCTCATGTATAGTTAAATCTGGCTGATTAGTTAGTGTTCTTTTTATGACATTCCCGAAATAGGTCGTACCTAAGTAAAAGTTGACGTCAATATTACTCATAATATCCTCCTAAAAATGTTGCTTGGGAAAATCTAACAATATTACCTGGTGGAGGTTTCACATATGGAGAATTTTCAGCCATTTTGAACTTCATATACTTTATACCCAAAATAACAACGACTATAAATATTAAGAAAGCAATTGATAATGCAATTAATAAAGGCCAATACGATGATCCTGAAAAGGTCGAAAAATATTGTTATAAAATATTCAAAGAAAGGTTGCATCAAGTACTACAATTAAGGTAAGAAATTTATGTAAGTTACTAAACAATTCATATGAGAATCTAAATAAAAAAATTGTTGACTAAGTTTATAACTTGAAAATATTACAAATTTATTTAAGAGACATCACTATATTTGTCGGTAAATTCGAATATCGCCAGATTATAAGTATCTAGAACAGTATAATACAACAAGACACAAACCATCGTGCATAATATCAGATTTTGAAGTTCTAACGCAGAGCGGACATTGAGCTACTTGGTAATCTTTCCCCAAGCAAGCGGTACTTGTAACACATCTCCGTCTTCTAGTTTGAAGACAATCAGAGTCGCATCTCGACCACTCAGACCATTGGGACCAACGACCTAGAATTTTTTATCAAAATTGAAACAACAAACAAGCAACTATTCAACATTCTTTAATAAATGTTTTATTATACAACTTACCTCGTGTCAAGTTATTGCCTTAATTTTAAATGCATAAAGTAAACGTACCTAATAGAATATCTGATGATTCGTCTGCTAATTCGTCTATGCTATCCACATAAACATCTGGAACAGAATTACAGATCTCATCAAAGTGTTCTATTATAATTTATATACCCATAACACGGTACAGATTCTTTATTCTTTATTGTATAGAAATTTGTTACCCAAATCACAGTCCAAGCACTCTTGAGTTTTTTGCACACTAGGTCCAATACAAGGTTGTCCACCATTTAAAGGGCGTGGTGCAGTACAGGTCCTAACTCTTCGTCTTCCAGGCCTACCCTCACGATGTTCCCGAACTTGGCCGGAGCAAAAACAATCCATCCATGTCGACCACGGCGTCCAGCCACCGTTGACTAAAAGCAGGTATGTACAAAGTTCCTCAAGAAAAAAAGATGTAAATTGAACATGTTCCACAAGATTTTTCTTAATCACAAAACTTAAAATTATAGGAAATTGAATCATGGATATGATTTTTAACCGTAACAGATAAATCACAAAGACTCGAAAACCCAATTCAATAAATTTCAAAATAAGAAGAGAAAAATCCTATAACGAATACTACATTGAATCAAAAGAATACGATTGAAAATCAACACAACACTTCACTTACCAAAAACAGTGAGCAGGGCAGGCTCCGACATTCGCTTGCCAGCCAAATTTTCAGCGACGCAGGTGTAATTTGCCATGTCCTGCAAATTGTATTACGTCTCGACAATACAGTATTAACACTTCAAAAACTAAATTCATTGCAGTATAACTATATTAACGTAATATTAGTCATATATTATTCGAAAATAGATGAAATTTGTTATATTTGAGAAGTAATTATTCTAGAAAATATAATCGACCGTGATTATGTTTCATCTCGAATTCAAATTATTGTGTTTGTGAAAGAAATTAGTTAAGAATTGATTGATATCATAAGATCAATATTGCTTCTCCGTGATTCCTGTTCAACTTTCCTTTAAAAATAACATTTTGCCTTTAATATTACAAGTCTTTTCGAAATAATCTATTTCAGTGAGACGTTATATAAAATAAGATTTTTTCTGCTTTTGTTGTTAATTCAATTCGTTTCTTCAAAAAGGTTTTATCTTAGCATCTAGTGAACGAAATTTGACAAATTTTGTGGGACGCAGGTGTATTTCGGTACGCTCTGAAAATCAATTTAAGTCTAGATGCGAATATTTCGAACCAGACATTCACAAATTTGTTTATGGGTTGGATTTATCGACGATTATGTGATATATTTTTATTAAACATCACCTATTTACGCTTTATCTTAGAAAAAACTTAAATATAAACAAATACAAGTCGCCTAGTTCAAATTTTTTTTAATACTACTTTTGTGGCTTCATTGGGTTTAAACGTATTGTTGTCATGGTACCCGGACTTACCAATAACGATGCTTGTTTAATAAGCAAATCCCCTTCCTTAGATATTTGTACATTGTCATCAACGACCACCGGAGCGCCATTCTTCAGCCAGTACAATTGAGCGAAGGGCGCAGCGGGTGGCGGCTCGCAGCGAAACGTCACCGGCGTGTACTGCTTCACTAGCTGCGATTGTGGTGCGACTGAGAAATGCTTTTTAATATCTACAAATAAAACACTCGCATTAAAACGTTTACTTTTATCCCGTTCTTGAATAGAGACAACGAAGAATACTTTCTTGTCTGTCACTGACTGAAATACAAAATCTTGTCGTTTGTTTTCTTCGTTATTAAGATATTTTGAAGAGGAATCTTTCCAATATGAAATATTCATCACATCTTTAGATCTAGGGTAGAAGGCATGAATGCGATCAATGAGGAGCGATTGTATTGTAACTTACAAGCAAGTTCTATCGTGGCTGGTTGACTTCTAATCTGTCCCCTGCTGGTCCAAGCAAAACACGAACACTGGTACTTCTCATTCCCAAAGTATTCTTCCACCTGCTCCCTACTTACTTTATACTCCCCTTCAATGATTCGAACCCCGGTCTGTGGGTCCACGAACTCGAAATTGAGAGCTTGGGTTTTAACGCCGTTGCATTTGAAATATACCTACAATAATATTATCCTCAGTGTTGACATTGTTTACAGCTGCAATCGGCTAATACTTGCATGAATTTATTAATATTTATTAATATTTATATTTATTAATATTTATTAATAGTGATGAATAAATTTAATAAGACTAAAATAGAATTTACACTGTGTTATGACTAGCAATCTGTATAAGTATCATGAAGCGATTAATGAATAAAACAATTATACAGAAAACCAAATTGTGTACTCTACAAATATTTGATCCATTAAAGATAAAATGTTTGTTGACTCACTTCTAAAGCATTCGCGGCCCGGCATTTCAATACAGCCGGTTTATTTTTTACAACGTAAGTGTTTTCTGGTTCCAATAAAAATATAGGCAAATTGTCTTTGGTAGTGTGCAGTGGTATTTTATCATCTATAGGTAAAACTTCCCCGTCTCCAGCTTTTACGGTCTGTTGGGAATCGGGCGAGTCTTTATAATTAGTTTCTTTGGTTTCATAATCGTAATCTAAATACGAATTTTCTTCGTCGTCTTCTTCCTCGTCGATATCCTCATTAGAAAAAACTGGGGGTAGGAGATAGTCTTTCGCTTCGAGTTTGGGGTTGTTGATGAGGAAATCTAATGGTTTGTCCTCTTTGATTCCCGCTTCAACGGAACTGTCATCTGTGCGATGTGCGTCTACGAAACATGAAACGGCTTTAAAAGTTTTGCTTAATAATCGTAACGACTGCTGGATCTCTAAGCAGTGGGAAGCATTCAAAAACTGTTTTCAATTAGGCATATGCCATATGCCAATTCAGCAAACGTTTCAAATTACTATGATATGTAGTAATATAAAAGCATATACAGTATTTAAAACAAGAAACAAAAATGGCTAAGTCAATCTTTATTACTTTATCAATATTAAACTAGAAAGAGAACTTAAACTTGAATTCATAGCTAACATACCGAGAATACTTTTCTGTAGTCATACATATAAATATATTTGTTATAGTACAAGAATCATAGTGATACCTTAAAACGAAAACAACATTATAATCTGTCTGAAGGCAATCCTTCTAATAGATCCGGTTATCTCATCGTTCGCTAACATTTATATAATGTATCGATATTGGAAAAAGAGATTTCATCGTGATGCAGCATAACCGACCTTCTAAATAAATGATTGCCTTCCCGTCCTTAATGCTTCTATTAACTAAACATCTACACGAATACAAAAATGGAAATATATCACTGACGGTATAGTAATACTTTTATACATGTTTATATGTAGTTTTGTTCTCATAATAAGAGGGTTTAAGGTTACGTCTACCACGCTGGTCAAGTAAGAGTTGACATAATTAGACAAATTTGAGGATATTATTGAGGACTCTAAGGTGGCTTCAGCATAATGGTTTTCTTTAGCCTTATAGTACGTGATATCGAAATTAAAAATGAATATACGTAAGTTTTTTATTACATAAAAAAAATTGTATAAAATCGAGGGGTATTCATTTATATGAAAGCAATTACTGTTATTGTTATAATAGTTCTAAATATTAAAGTGTGTAAGCGAAGAATTTAATGAAACTTGAATAAAACTGTTTTTATCATCGCAATTAAAAATATCGTGTCGTAAAATATACATTAATAATTTAATGAACAAATGATAGAGCAGGAAATACGTATATCTAAAGTGCAATATAACTATTTGATTAGCGGAAAATGGCGGGAAAACTCATCATTTGGAAGGTTTCAGGATTGGATGGAGCAGTCCAGGTCAGGTGAGGTCTACATCCAGTAAAGAACCTTCAAGAATTGAATGGAATCTGTACAAGAAAGATAATAAATCGTCTATTCGCTTACTTTTTACGCCGTCCTCTGTTTTCGCGCATTGTAACGACTGAATTTGAACTATTAGAAAGCAAATCCAAAAAATTACATCCATCTATACACTTAAGTCGTCCGGTAACAATTAATAAACCGAATTTCTGTTTAGCGCCACCATCGTTTTCCATCACTGCGCTATATCGTCTACATATTATATTATCTTCTGTACTGATACACTTTCAAAGGCCAATTTTAAATTTGTGCGCATTAAAACATTAAGAGATTTATTAGTCGTTTAAATATTTCACTTCACCGTTGAATTATTTTCGTCGATGTAACGTGTACGTAAAAGTTTTCGTTGTCAGACTCAGCGGTCGGCAGGTGTGCCCCGCACCGCGGTTAGTTATCAACTGTGAAATGGGAATGAATGAGCCAAGACCCCACCGAAGGAAAGTTTTGTGCGCATGCCCCAACCCCTTAGTCTAAGTAAAATTCCTGCAGTTTGTTCCACCGAGAACGATAACATTCATGCGATGAACTTTTTTAACTAATCATGGCTTGGAAAATGCATAGTATCAGTAATTATCCACGTACATAACTTAATGCTCATTAGTTTCATAGTAAATACGTCTAATTAAATTTCAAAGATTCCCAAATATGTTATACTTTTTGAAAAATAATGTTAAGAATGAGATCATAACAACGATGATAATTGTATGTATTACTTCACATATATGTTAATTTTCCATCTAAAAATGTTAGTGTGTGTTATGTTATGTTAATATTAATGTTTTTTTTTTCTAAATTTTTAAATTTTGAAAAATTTACTCCTTCAATAGAGAATAAAGCGCGTAAAAAAATGGCTACGATGCATAATGAGTGTAACTTTGACTCCTCACTCGAAACCCCTTATTCGGCCCTTGTTGGTTGGTTGAAGCCAAAATGAAACTCAGTAATCTATTAATAATTTTATTTTCATCTAATTTTCGAATAATTGTTGTTTTTGTACCATTAGGAGGAATAAAAGCGGATGGTTCGCCTCAAACGCTTAACTGTTAAGAAATTAAAAAAGAAACATTTCGGATATCACTAGCGGCAGTTTAAACACTGCAAGCGCTGAAAACATCGAAAAATGAAAATAAATAAACATTGTATCGTTGATTCTTGTAAATATATTATGACGTCAGTACTTCCCATTTCGGGAGGATAATTGTCTTGATTGAAACATTTATTGTCATACTATAATATTTGCTGTAAATGTTGCAATCTCCCATTGCAAATTAGTGACGTCCCATTGTACCATCACCATGTGAAGGGTAGTTCAAAATTCCGACAAACAGCTGTTGCTTATACGCTTTTATAAAAAATAAAAAAGGGTGGTTACAATTAACTACTTCCCTATGTATATCCATGGACATTCCTATTATTTGTGATGCTGAAAAAATGAAATATAAGTACATATTAAGTCCAATAATAATATAGGTAAATGGACAGAGAAAGAGATTGTTTGTTTGTTTTTGCCGGCTATTCTATGTAACTACCAGTTAGATTTAAAAAAACGTTTTAGGATTACATAAGGTGTGCAGAACTCACAATCTTTTCCTTCACCGTTGTAGTGATATTTAAATTTTAAGTCACAAACTGCACACTACAAGTCGGAGGTGCTAAGATTGAAGCCAGACTCCAGAGTGAAAGGTATTTCAAACCACTAAGCTATCACTGCTTTAGCTACTCACCACTAACGGCGGAGGCTTTAGTGCCGTTTTCCGTTACTTGGATCATAGTTTTCTGTTTTGCGTTCGACAGGAACACAGACCGATTCCGTATAATACCTTTCAATCCGGAATTATCCTTGTCAAATATCGCCTGTAGATTTATCTGAAAGGATCTCCTGGTTCACGAGTGGTTTTATACATATTGCTGTTTTATTCTAAATGGAATTACTACATTGACAGCTGCCTGCTCGTTTGCTACTCTCTTTTTTTTATTAGAATAGTGTAGCAAACGATCAGGCAGTGGCCTGCCGCCCATGGACATCTGTAACCGACTCCTAACAAGGCTGTAGGGACTGTTCGTATGAATTCAGTTAGTATAAGGTGTTCATATGAATTAGTTGGTGAGTATTCATTAGTAATAGGAGTGTAGGAAAGTAGTATGTGTTAGTAGGTGCAGTTAGTAAGTGTTAGTAGTTACCCTATCAGAAGTCAGTCACAGATGCGTTGCTACTCTTGAGGACTAAAGACGGTCGCCTCTGGTATACAAGTAGACCGGTAACCAAACCCTTCGGACCGAAACACAGTTGAAACAACTGCTTCACGGCAGAAATAGGTGTGGCGGTGGTAGTTATCCGGACGAACCGTATACAGGTTCTACCACCTGTCTCTCTTCAAATAAGAAAAAATTGTGGTTGGGATTTTTTCCAACCCTTTTGTTGTTCCACTTGTGCATACGGATCTTCTCTCATAATGAATTCTAGGGCCTTAGTCTATGTTAACCAAATTCAATTTAGAAGACATCTCGCACGTTAGAGAATATTTTGGAGAATACTAAGATATGCAAATTTTCTCACGATGTTTTCCTTCACCAAGTGACTTATATTTGTTTATTTATAACATTTTTATTCATATTTTATCAAATTTTCAATATTATTACTGAAAGTGAGACTGTAGTAGTTACTTTTTTAAACAGCTCCCGTAAATCCAACTCAGACTCCATTTGGAATTTAGGTATTTTGAGGGTCACTTTGAGTTTTCTCATTCTAGATAGTTGTGAGTTCAACAGGTCTGGTGCGATCTTCAGTTGACTTAATAAAGCTGGGAGGCCATTCCTCTTGTAAGGTAGCAATATGACGAAGGAGGCCCCGTCTTCCTTATAAGGTAGTTCCACTAACTGAATGTTAGAATAATTACAATAAATGCTAACTGACAATTAAGTGTAACAGTATGTTCATAAGTATAGCACAGATTAAACAGTAATGAATGAAAGAATGATACATCGCACACAATATTTACAAGCAGTATTACTAGTAATATAAGTGTTTAAAAATATATGCAGTATATTTTTTCGAGATAAGCTTTGTGCGTAAGAAGAAAAACAATTTAAGATTGAGGGTTGAAGCATAAGCCTGTTTATTCACTATTATCACCATAAAAAACACTCACTTGAGCACCTAGAACGTCACTTCTTTTAAAATTGTACCAGCCCTGCCTAGTCATCATGTCGACATGTTCTTTGCCGGTTGGCGTGTGGAATACACCGGAATGAACTTTTTCGAAAGCTTCTTTCCACTGCCCCTTATAATATTAATTATAATATAGATAACATATTCTTAGGGAAATAGTAGCTGGTTTAGATTGAACGATTGTCACAGGGACACAACGGTATTTTTTTCGCGTTATGGACAAATTATCACCAGACAAATGATTATACAACTAGTTAGCGTAATGAAAGGCCAGTGCAGTTTAAGTATATTGTAAAGTATGACTACATATAATAAAGCTGCCGTACCGAGCCAATAGTGATCGCCACAAGTTACAGACGAGTTTCTCACACGTTGTATGTTAATAATGGTTTAGTGGGCGGTGTTGCCACCCTCGACCTCGTAGACGCGTTTAGTGGTCGCCACTAACGAGTCAGTGAGCGGTACTGCTGCGCTTACGCAACGAGCATTCCATAAAAAAAGCATAAATTATTGTAATAACAAAATTGAGGGTGTCAATTGTTATTCATCGTCTTATCCACATTAGGATCTTAAACGTGTTCCATTTGAAGCTTTTTATTCAAAGCATGAAACGATTTCCGGCGGACAGTGTTTCCAAGTTCAGTGTGTCAAATTTCCGAAATCATGAAACATTAAATTTTCGTTAATTCATATTTTATTTTTATAAGTCGCCAATTTTTGGACTACTACTATGAACCGTTGGTTGGTTAGAAAAAAATAAGACTTACCTACACTTATTTAAAGTGTTACGAAAATTGAAACATCAACGTTTTTATTCCGCTGCAAAGCCGTTTGTAGCAGTGTCACAGGAAAAAGGCCTTTAAAAATTCCATTGAATTACTTACCGAAAAATATATAGCGTTCACCAAGATCAGTGATGAGATGCGTGATATTTCCGATGGAGATAATATTTTATCTATCATGCTATTGGTGTGGTTTGAGACCTGGATCACGAATTATTTATAAATCAACTTAGATATATTAAATTATTACTATTTTATCTCGGGTGTTGCAAATATCCATAAGCCATGGTGACCACTTAACATCAGGTGGCGTCTGCTTGTATGCTAGGCTGAGTAATAAAAAAAAATTAATTCGAAATATGAACTTGATTTGATTTCAACATGTAAAAACTATACAAAAACAAACGTTGTAAGGACAAAAGAGATCAATTGATGGTATTATTAGTTGGAATGACAAATAAAAATTTTTTAAATAAATGTGCAACCAATTTAGATCTGAACCTTCACCATTTCTACATACAGTTACAGTAATTGATAAACAAGGATTGTCTACTAACCCACGCATTTATTTTGTTGACTGCTACATCGGGCTTTGCAAAATTAATTTTCTCAGCACTGGACTGAAATATCTGTGTGGTTTTGTCTATGAATTGTTTTTGAAGTTGCGCATCACTTGACACATAAATCCTACTAGCAACGTCTAACCTCACACCCGGTAGATACTTGAGGTCTTCAATGAGTGGTTTGAAATGGGATTCCAACTAAAAGAGAAAATAAAATAGATATTCACGGTATTTTACTTGACCACATTTATTAACCATAATTATGTGTACTTTTATTCCAGTAGTGGAAAAAACTATAAGCTGCCAGTTCAGTTATTGTAGTTATTGACTGCATGGTTGTTTTTTATTTCTTTTTAAATTTCAAACTCTGTGAACTTGTGTACTATAAAAAAGTAATTCTCATTTACATTCAGTACGCAGTACAGCTTACGGTAAAAAATATGCTAATTAAAAACAAATTTTAAATAAAACCCCCATGATTTTTTCCATAAAACTCTAAAATAGGAGAATTCGTACAAACTGAAAGATAAAGGTTAGAGTAAAACTTCAAACGCATTGGTCGTCATGAAGCAAAACGGACTTCGAACTATGTAATAAAAGATTTCACAAGAACTTTAATTACACAAAATTACCTTCGATTTTCTGCTAATCCCAATGGCTAAAAGCAGTTCACCTAAAGCTTCATCTTCGGCGCCAACGGCCAATTTACCCAGAGGTATTAAGGCCGACAGAGGTGAACATATTACATTTCTTTCTTGATTATCTACAGCTGCGGTCTGAGATAACAAACGTTTGGTTTTTATTCTAATGATTTGATGTTCACATGCTCAATATACAAAGTCAAATACGTATCTTGTTAAGGTTAAATATTATGTATAGCAAAATAAATATTGTTTTTCACAAACCAAACCAAAAGAACGGCTGATTGTTCCCTGCAAGGAAACAAATTTAAATTTCCAGTCGTCATCGTCCTCATTAGAGTCAGTAATTGTATCGTCTTCTCCTTTTTTAGCCACCACAACGCATATTACTAGAAAAGTAACTGAAACGATTAAAATGTTCATATTTTAGTAGTTAGGTTTTGCAAAAAAAATCATTTCCATTATTTTAGTATCATTACTTACGAGAAAACAGTAAAGTCATTATTTACAGCAATATGCCGTTATACATACATGTTAGTTATTAAATGAATAAATTAACATTTCATAGAACTAGCTGCTATGTAAAAACAAAAAACAATGAAAATCCATGAGAAGAATTATTACTGCAATTATTGGTTTTAATTGCATCACCTCATTTTACGGTTTAGCTGAGTATGATTAAATTTTCATACAAATGTGCATGTTGTAGAGATGCAAATGTAGTAGAGACAAGCTTTGCTGAAAATGGGCAAGTTTGTTTGGTCATTTTATAAAGTAATAATAATCTGCGCAGTTTTGCCAAAATATTATAAAGCTTGGTTTAAATATAAGCACATCGTTGTCATCAAAAGCTAATGTGACCAAATTAAAAATCAAAAAGAAAAGAATTTTCGAAGCCATACTGTTGATTAAACAGTAATTTAGTAGAATGTTATAAGTACTAGAAATGTTGGTTAAAATTAAAATAACAGATTATTTTACATAATGGCGAAACGAAACGCAAACATTTAATGTTGCCATATCCACCGTGTGATATGGCAACATTACATAACATAATCACCGTATAAAATTATGAGTAGAGTATTTGTTAATGTGAAATGTGTTATAGGTTAACAGAATTATTTAATTACTCAGTAATTTTCTTGTTCGATTACCACGTTCGAATTTATTAATATAATGTGAAACAGATTCTAAGTCTATAAAATTATTATAGATGAAAACACAAACACGGTCAATGACAATGTCACTCTTATTCATGTCATCTTGTCACTGTCTAAGCCCGGTCTATCGATTGGCAAACACAATTCTGTCGGAAGAGCTCGATTTTATACATTTGCTTATAAACTACACCTATTATAATTTAAAATGATTCCTAATGAAATTTTCGCTGAAGACGTTATGAGTACGTTCATCCGTTACGGTCTTTACATTAGCGCCGTGTTTCAAATTGTATGTCTCTTTGCGTGCATAACTCTTAGCGACGACACGAGCGAATCGCATTTAGCTGAAAAGGTGGGATTTAGCATTTGTCTTGTCGGATTATACTTATTACTATATTGTATTTTGCAATATCACATAATGGAAGTTCTTTACGCGTAAACAGAGTTTTTTGGAAGTTGTCCCCCTTTGTTTCATCCGATCATAATAAAAAAAAATGTGTTTCCAGACGTCCACTGATAGTGACGAATGCAGCTCCGAACAGTCTTCGCCAGGACACAGAGCCACCACCTCTCGACCTCGACGACATGACAAGAAAAAAAGGCGTTAATTGAAACAAATACCGGAACTCTATTACAAATCGCATAATGAAGAAAAGGAAAGTAATGATACATTTTTGTATTCTTCACCATTTGCATATTTTATGCATCATTTGTATTCAAGCTACTCATTGTTTTTGAGTAGAATGCTTTTTAAGCTATTTCATCTTAAGTTATCTATCTTTAGATCTCAGTATTTAGGTGTGATTAACAGTGTTGACAAGAATCTGATGTACTGTTTCTCTAGTCCACTGCATTTCTTGTGATATGATGAGAATTTGATAGTCACATTTCACATAATTTTTTTATGATGATCACATTACTAATTAAGATCAAAAGATTGGCATGCAATCCAGTCAGATATTATATACAATCGTTAACAAAAACATTCCTATATAAAATCAAAAATTGTATCTTTTTTTGTTAATGTTTGTTGTTCAATTTCTGAGGAATATTTCATCAGAGAATAAACTATGGTATCAAGTAGTATCCATGTCAAAACCATGTTTATTAATAAGGTGATTTAATAGAAACAAATACTCAATACTTATGGTATACATTTTTTATAATGTATTTTCATTTATTGTACTAAGAGTTGTGTAGAATGGCATTTATATTTATTGTTTTTAGCCTTATTTACAATGAATGTGAGATTGTTAGTATTATAGATTAATTGAACTTAACTTTTAAGGAAAGCAGCTTTGACTTATATTAAGATTTATTGGACAACATCAGCTATTACTAGTCCCCCGCTAGACATTGAACTTTGCCAAAATATGACATTAGTGCAGTCTTCGGCATTCATCAAACAATTACATTCTACTTTAAAACGACATCTATTTATAAGTTAAGGTTTACACTTTTATGATAATTATCTTATTAGTTAGTATTTATCAATAGTTGTTAGTAAGATTTTCATCCTGATGAAATTGTTTAAACGTTTATTTAAATACATTCCTGTATCTTTTACCAGTGTCCTATGGTATCTCTATAACAGATTTTAACAAGATAATTTTAATAATTAGCTACATATTCTAAATTTAAATGTATACATTTTTAATTATAGATGTATAATGTTTTGAAAATCTTGTTTCGTGTAAAGGATAATGTTAGTGATATGACTAATAATATAAGGCTATGTTGTAGAAGAAATTTTTTAATGACCCGGTATTAACATTACAACCCCAATATATCTTGTTTCTACTACTTTTTGCAGATTCAAAACTATGAATAAGTTGAGATTTTAGTTTATAAGGCTTATATTTTGTTAAATATATTTATTATGATCAAAAATAATGTGGGAAATAGGTAAATTGAAGTAATTAAACATTTCAATATGTGATTTATAGCTCTGTTCTGTATTTTGGAAATAAATGTTTTTCCTATTCTGACAATTTATTTTATGTACTAGTTGTTTGAACAGGACTTAAAATTTTATGTGAATCCAATTTTTGATGTATTACAAAAATATGAGGCAGGTTAGATTTGTTACTATGACGATGTATAAAATCCATACTTTATAACTAAAAACAAATCAAATTCATTAATTTCCGTCAAGCATAAAAATAAAAATCAGAAAATTAAAAAAGCGTTTATTTGTTACATGGACTAGAAACTTTACAGTGTTCAAATTATTGCTCGATTAATATCTAATAAAATCTCATATAAAATTAGTTAACATTTTGCACGTTTTTAAGGCAAAAAATTAAGTACATTAATAAGATTTAAGGCACTTTGCTATATTCATACACAATAGCACCACAGTTTAAAATTCGAAAATATTTTAAAGGAACTGTTTTAATACAATAAATAAAACCGTTATATAATCCCGACAAAGAACACCAGTCAGGTAGATTATTCTCCCAAAAAATATAATTTGTAAATGTCAAAAATGTAACTTTTTGTCATCAGTCCTTTTATCGATAATTATAAATCTTTCTAAAAGATATTCTCAAATTTTGGAGTTATTTAAAAGCGTTTACACGTTTGGCAAAATGAGTTTCGGACTAAACCTAGTCTTACATAATAAAAAGTCGATATATTTTAAATTTTCTAATGAAAAACCGAGTTATCTGTAATTCCAAACATCACTGAAGAGGTAATTCAAAGGAAATTACTTTATTGATATATGAATAATTTTTATTTATAATAATATCAAAATATCAATTCGTAAATTTAACAGCTTATTTATATTTTTTAATAAAGTGATGACTGTTTACGACATGTCATTATTAAATTTTTAAAATGGATCATTGGTTTTTTTTATATTGTACTAGCGAAAAAATGGTTAATGTTTACTCAATATCATTTAACGACAACGTAATAATGATAATAATAATTATTATAAAATTAAGCACAACGTCGATCATAAAAAGGTAATTTAACATAACTATATAAAATGTATAGATAGACTATAAATTCATTAGACTTAGGATATGTTATTTATCTGTGGTTACTCTGTCGCGTTGGTAAATATAATACAACCACCCATGTATTAAAATACGCAAGCACACAAACATTTGAAATATAAAAACCGATAATACCAACAATAATACTTTAATGCCTGCATGATTTTAAAATTTAAAACAGATAAAATATAATCCACAGATACATGTGTTGTAATATAAAGATAAGTACATAAAAAAAACCTAATACGTTTTATTATTCTATAATGGCACACAATTGCTCTAAATATTCTATCACATAAAAGATTTTTTTTAAATCTAAACCACACAAATTTGTGACGATTAATTTGTGAATCCTTGGAAACAACATTTAAATACTAAAAATGTATATATTTATGTGTATTTTAACATGCAAACCTGTTTTTGAAATGGCCAGTCGAAGAATAAAATTTTACGAACAATGCAGCATCAATATCCCATAAAATACATTGTAAAATATAAATGTTTCAGATTCCTCTTGATTGTAAGTAAAATACATTAATTTGTGGCACCATATTAAACTGCCATAAATATACTATAGTGATCATTACATATTTAACAACACTTCTATTTAAACTATACCTAATAAATAATTTTTATTTCATAATTTCTTTACAATTATCATGGCAAATATATTTGGTTTAGTTATATAACTGTTGTACGAATAATACTAATATTATAAACCACTCTAGAATCATCTTCAAAACATTGAATAATAAATATTATTTTTCCTACTACAATATAAATAAAATGGATTGATGTTTTTACAAATGCAAATTTTGTTTGTTTAATATTTTATATTTTATAATAAAAAATATATACTATAAAAACCCATATTAATTCTCGAAATATAAATAAAATAATATTTCGGGAATCGAAACAACAAAATCTATAACAAAAAAACATGAAAATATATTAAGTTTGCAGTTAATTGCAACATATTTTTTTACTAATATTCAACCTATCTATAATGCAACAAATTCAAAACGCAAAAACGAAATACATCAATCGTAACAAAAAACCTTACATATTTTAACAGTTGGTAACCATATTTAATACTCTGTGGCTTTTGTGGCCTGCAATCATTTTATGAGTATAGATATACAGAAAAACGATTACTAACAATATATAAATATGTTACAACAACAATATGTCTATCCAATAATTGCACACAATAATTTTTATATGCATATTTAATATTATATATCAACGACAGAGTATTTTTTTATAATCTGAAAAAACAGATATTTATTTAAAAAAATTGTACACGATATGTACATAAAAGCCATAAAACATTCATACAATATCGCCCTGTGCAATCTTGTAGTGCCTTCTTGCACCTTGTTACAAGAAGACTAGTTTCGGATACGCGTATCGAATACATCTTTAAATCTTGGGCGTGCAGCTTTATTTAAAAAATCGATTTTTTTAAATTTCGAATCGAGAATCTACGATACCGGCAAAAATGTAACGCGAATACCGAATACGCGAATTTGTACAGAATTAAATGCAAGTAACTTAAGCGATTAATGGTTAGATTGTGGTTAGATTGAAGTTGTGCGCCTTGAGGGCCATCAGTAGGTCGTTGTCGGACAGGAACTGTTTAAATGCGTCCAATTTTTTGAAACATATCGTCACACAGCACGACTTCTCGCTGCTCGGGTTAGACGCCCTCGAGCACGACTTATCATAGTCGGAGCAACAGCCGCTCGAGTCGCCGTTCCCGCACGAGCACTTCAAACCGCTCAAAACGGCGCTCGGCGTGAGATCTTCGCACTCGTGCGTGAACACGCCGAGCTCTTCCAAATTCAAATCCTTATGCCGTCGATGGTAATGTAGGAACGTGTTGTGGTTGGTGTCCGTCGCTTTGCCGCAACCGACCGCGCATTTCATCTCCGCGTGGTTGCAATTGCAATCGACACACGAGCACTTGTCGTCGCCGCAACCGGTTTTCGAATCGCGCAACCGCCTCTCCCTATCCCTATCCCTATCGCAATCCCGACATTCGCCCGTCGGCTCGCATTTGCATTCGACGCAGGCGCATATCCCCGCGTCCGCCGCCAGCTGTTCCAATGGATTCCTGTTCGGTTTCTTGCCGAATATATTCTCCGTTCGCACCACATACATATCGGAGGGCGGTTCGTTGTCGAACAGCAGCGTGTCCTCTAACGCGAAGTCAGTGTTGAATAGGACCGAATTAGCCGGGTTTATCTCTATGTTCTGTTGCACCTTGGACGGCGGCGGTGTGTTCAGGGATCTATCGTCGTTCGAATCGTCCGCGTCCTTGAGGAACCTATCGATATCGGTGTCCAGTTTGCCCGGTTCGAGGTTGCTGACCAGTTCGCTGTCGTTGAAAACCTTGTCTCCCACGTCGAGGATAGTCGGCGTGTTCAAGTCGAAAGACGTTTCCGCCATGGGTTGCGTGGTGGCGGCTTCGGGATTCAGATCGATGTAGCTCTGCATATGCGTCGGCACGAACGTGGCCATTGTGAAAATGCTCTCGGGCGTTTTCTCCTTGATGCTCACCGCCGTTTCTTGGATGGACGCGGCCAGCGCGCTCACGTCCACCCAAGGCGACTGCACCTCTATCTCGTTGGCGAGCGCCAGTTGCATCGCCTCCGATTTCACTTCGATCTTCAGATTGCTCATCGCCGCTTGCGGGAGCGCCAGCGGATGCAAATCGTCCACGTCCCACGATGCGTCAGTTGCGTCCTTCTTGCCCGTTCTGACTATTGCGAACGGCGACAGCGTCACGTCTAGACCGGATAGGTCGTAGTCTACACCTATGTTATTGGTGTCGTCGAATTTGCTGGTGTCAGTGGTCGCGTTGTCGAAGAGCAATTCTGTTATGTCAACGTTGGTGGTTGCTAGCGGGTCGACACTGGTTATGTCCTCCAAGCTGCCGTCGGTTGAGTTGGATTCGGTCGTGATCTTCCCGAACGACTCCAGCAGGCTGTCCCAGTTCATGACGTCGTTCAGCTGTTTTTCTGGCTCGTTCTCGATCACTTCGACCGTTGGAGGCGTTTCTGCTTCAATCTGCAAAGGAATTCTCATTACTTGAATCATTTATTTTGTATACGTTTAAGAGAATACATTCTGTGCTTCGGTCGGAAGTGTGTGTGTGCCGGTCCGCTTGTATACCAGAGGCGACCGTCTTAGTCCTCAAGTCACGCATCTGTGATCGACTTCTGACAGGGTAACTACTAACATATAGTAACTGGACTAATATCACTGGACTAACATTCCCATTTGTGCAGTCCTGTTACTAAAGAATCCACACAAACTAATTCTTATTAACATCTAATTCTAACTGAATTCACACTAACAGTCCCTAAAGCCCTAGTCGGTTACAGATGTCCATGGGCGGCAGTTGCCACTTGTGACTGCTGCCTGCTCTTTTGCTACTCTATAAATATAAATGTAAACATGGATACAATTCCTACTAATATTATAAATGCGATTGTAACTCTGTCCGTCCACTAGAAGATATAGGAGGTTGTGGAGCAACATACAGGCTACATTCTGTCCTAGGATTCCCGCGAGGTCGGTATTTGCGCGGGAAAAACTTTGCGACACTACCTCACCTGGTGTTTCTTCGCGTGCGCTCTAAGACTAGTGGCGGTGGAGAATACGCGCCCGCAGCCGATCGCGGCGCATGCGTGCGGCCGCGAGCCGGAATGGGTGCGCGCGTGCGCTTTCAGATGGTGAGATGCGGTGAATGATTTCCCGCACCCGTCCGTTCGGCATCTAGAATGACGGTGTTACAGTTATTGGAACGAGGTTCCTCACGGCAGGCTTGGAAAAGCTCGAATTTTGTAGGGTACCGAACCGAGAAAAATATGAGACTAAAATTAATTTATATAAGCACTAGTGGACCTGACCACGCGTTGCCATGGTTATACATGTCGAAATATATGTCAAATATCGTGCGTTCAGAAATTTATTGACAATTGACATTTATTATTTGTTTATTTTATAGAAGGTATCCTACGTTTTAAGTTGGATCAAATAATAGATATATACAAGATTTCAATGAAATCGATTCAGTGGTTTCGGAGATTATCGCAAACGAACATCGTGACACGGGATTTTTATATATATAAGAGAAGATGAATGTTTGTCTGTATGCCCTTTATAGAATCGTAAACTATGCATTTGATTATGTGTTGATCTTTAGCGAAGTTGTTGTGCATTAGCCCAAGAAGTTTTCTGAGTTGGTACGACCAATTTTCGACAGATGGCGCCACTGTCATTCCAATGAATTTCATATATTGCCGTGACAGTGCATACCGATATGTATTGAAACGAAAACAAAGAACGAAATTTATTTTAGTTGGTGGCGTTATAATGTGGTTGCTAAATGGCATTAGCAAAATATAAGTTAACATGCTTTAGTTGTGAATAAAACAAAGAAAGCAGTAACGCATTTGAAGTGTCGAAATAATGAGACACCAAATACGTATAATTCTATCTCGCTCTACACAATGACGTGAACAGAGAGAAATGCAATAATGAATAGGGTTGTACAAGAGAATATTTTTGGTTGCAATCATAAATGAAAAGCATGAATTTTCTTGATTAGCTTCTAGCAATGAGGTTTCTATACTAATAATATAAAATGGTTTGCGCTACGTGTTTAAGCGGATTTAAATAAAAATATATCACATGGATTGAGACGAAACTTTCATCAATTACATTTTATTATCCACTACCTGAGCCCCACGGTTTCACCTGCGTTAATTACAGAACAATCTAGTCGACTCCGCAAACGTTTTGCCATATAAATGATTCCTGTTTTTGCACCACTTTTCATTGCTGCTCCATTCCTATTGGTCATAGCGTGATGTTATATAGCCTATGTTACTCGTGGATAATGCAGCTTTCGCATGGTGAAAGAATTTTTAAAATCGGTCTAGTCGATATTGAGCCTATTCATTACAAACGAAGTTTTCCTCTTTATAATATTAGTATAGATATACCCGTGATACATGTAATTTTATTCATTCCTAAATTGTGAGCAACTCGAAAAATGAAAATAAAATCTACACAGCCGACGCGAAACGGCCTGCACAAGGGTATTATTAAATTGGCAACGACGCGTAGGTATACAGGCATTTGCAGGCCCATTCAAGTCGAGTTTGTTGAGAAGAAATTGGCGTATTACAATCTTTGTATTGCGTTAGAATGTCGGAAGATTTTTGCTTGAAAGTCATAAAGAAACCTAATTTTCTTTCAAATTATTTTCTCTAAAACATTTCGTATTATCAATATAAGTTCAATTAGCCTTTACATTGATTTTAGTACTTAGTGTGATATGTTTTTCCCGATCGTACAGACCAATAAAGATAGTTATCTTTAAAAGTTTTTAAACAATGATAAATGTTTATAGTTTGTATTTATATTTTAAAATACTACGCTTACTACTGTCGATTATGTTTCTATGGTTAAGAATAATTTAACATGATAAGCTAGCATTTGATTGCGATTCTCGCTGACGAGAGTTAATTAATGGTTACGATAGCCAGTGCATATCTAGAAAAATCCTATTCACGATTTTGTGTAGCAATTCTAGATAACTCGTATTTTTCACAGGGAACACCTGCAATGTTTGACGATACATACAACACTCACAGCATTATATTGTCCGTTATTGCCATTGCTGAATTACCCGCCGAAAACATCTATCAAACAGAAACCGGGTAACAATATAAAGCGAAAATATTCATAGCAGAATGCCAGCGTTTCGGCAAAGCGTCCAAGAGCATTTTAACTTTTTACGAGCGTTACTGCACAACCCCATTCTCTTTCATTTCGCCGGCAGTTTGTGATTTCAGTACGGTTTATTCATTTGTTTATAACTTTATCCTACTGCTGTCGTAAAAATTCAATCTGGATATTGCTGCGGCGGCGGATTTGCACGCACCGATGTAGACTTGCTACTGTCTGACGAAATATATTTCAATCATTTTAGTTCCATTGTTTTCAAATTAGACAGCCTAGTAGTGAAGAAATGTAGCATTTAAAACTAGACCTAGAATTCTTAGTATTGATGATTAAGAGTTTGGAAGTCTGACATTTGGCGCTTGGCCACCCTAATTGGAGTAGTATTTAGAGGAGACCTATTTCCAACAGTAGAACAATAAAGGGTATGGTGAAGATATGTAGTGATTTCAATAATAGTTATATACGTAACATTTAAAGAGCTTAGAATCGCACTGGCGCTTGATAGTACATGCCCAATTGTGGACATTACTGCAAAAGTAACTCACAACTCAATGTTCAGTGGATTTTTGTCTGTTACGATGTGTGTCATTTGATATAACTGCTAAGTAAACTGTAGTAAGTCTGCTGTTGGCGTCAAAAAGGGAACCAAGCAATCAGAGCGCAAAGCAAGTCGCAAATGAAAAATTTATCAACGTGAAACGTGTAATTTGAGAGTTGTGTTGTTGTGTCAGCTATACCCACATTAGTGTTGTTACGAAATTAATTATTATTTTCATATTTTTTAATCGCTTTTATTTATAAACTTCTGGTCTAAATATTAGGTAAATGTTTTAGTTTGTCTTTTCATTCGCTTCAAAGTTTGAAATTTACTTGCATATTTCTATTGTACACAAAAATATTTCAATTTTTCAGTACTCTTGAGTTATAACCAAAGGCGAGCTTGTACCTATAAAAGATTGCTTCCAGCTTACCAGGTTGATGTGCGAAAACAAAAATATATTTGACGTAGTGTGTAGTGTACATAAAGAAAGAAGAAAACAATAGAATAAACTAGTAGTAGATAAACTAGTAGAAACTAATAAACTAGTAGCCGTGATGTTAATCGTTATTGTATATAATTTTCGCTGATTGTGGTAAGCCACGTCTATTTATCTATATCTAAAACAAATAGTATACGTAGGTATTTAGTGTTTTCAATCTCACTCGGTGTCGGGTGAGAGTG
>DWGJ01000711.1:0-26104 GCA_018246895.1 Aspitha aspitha aspitha | reverse complement strand
TAGGAGTCGGTTACAGATGTCCATGGGCGGCGGCCACTTGTGACTGCTGCCTGCTCGTTTGCTACTCTATTCTAATATAAAAAAGACTAGCTGTGCCCGCCGCTTCGCCGGCATGGATATCAATATTTTACCGTTTTTGTAACATTTTTCATTGCTGCTCCACTCATAGCGTGAGGATATATAGAATATAGTCTTTCTCAATCAATGGACTATTGAACACAAAAATAATTTTTCAATTCGGACTAATAGTTCCTGAGATTAGCGCGTTCAATCAAACTCTTCAGCTTTATAATATTAAGTATAGATAATAAGATGCATTAAATATATAGATAAGTAAATGAATACATACTGATGTAGTATTTTTTATACTCACTCATAGACCAAATACTTTGGTTTGGAGTTAGAGGCCGGACTGCTAAACCACTAAAGACAAATTCTACATAATAAAAATAGGTAGTGTTTAGAATGTGTGTATGTATGTTCATCAGCTGTGCGCTTACCATAACACGGGTATTTAATACTCTAATTTAGAATCGTATAGTCTTGTGTCGAAATATGTTATTATCATTATTATTATTCAAACATTTGTACTGGATGGTAATCGAATCCTCAACCAACGAGTAGCACATCATTAACCATTAAACGGCCAGGCGATCACGCGACA
Organism: Aspitha aspitha aspitha; assembly: GCA_018246895.1. NCBI lineage: Eukaryota > Metazoa > Arthropoda > Insecta > Lepidoptera > Hesperiidae > Aspitha > Aspitha aspitha. The sequence continues at coordinate 25,440 of DWGJ01000711.1, read as the reverse complement.
GATTCTAGTCGTATATTTCTACCCTCGCATTTAGTGATACAATTGCATAACCCTTTATGTCAAAAACTACCCCGCAATATTGCACTAATGGCGCTAAGATAGGACATCAAATTTGTCTTCCTTCCTCCATTTATCACCATCACATCACTGTACGGATAGCCAAAGGAAAATGAACCTTAACAGCGAGTAAAAACGAGCATTTTACTCTGCAGCGTACATTGTAGAATTCGCGTGTACAGTAAGCAACGCAATGAACTTTAATTCAACGTTTGATAGACGGTTTTCGTTTGGACACATCTTCGTCCCAAATACATGATTTACAATTGAAATTAAACTCTATTTGCGATGAATAAAGTCGATTTCCGTATAACACGATATGTCTAAAAAAACCGCAATAAAGTGTCCGTGTTTTTCTATGCGTACCACAAAAAACTGTGCAAATCACTAGTCATTAGCCGCTACTTTGTTCGCATGGAAATCGAATTTATCGTAATACTAGATGTGTCCGCGGCTTCGCTCGCGTGTAAATCAGTGTGTCATAAAGTTTTTCCTGCCTAAATACCGACCCCGGGAGAATTCTAGGATACAAAGTCCTACCAATTCTGGTTATTCCCGTGTAAATCACGATCCCTCGGGAACTCCGGAATAAAAAGTAGCCTATGTGTTATTCTGGGTCTTCAGCAACCTACATACGAGTACCAAATTTCATCGTAATCGGTTCAGTAGTATTTGCGTCAAAGAGTAACAAACATCCATACATACACATACAGACAAACTTTCACATTTATAATATTAGTAGGATCATACTATCTTTTATCATCCATACAACAATAGGCATTGATTTTAAAACGTAATTCTAATTAGCATCTGTGCTATATACCCTTATTTTAAATTGCAACAGCTTAAGTTATGTTCATGCGCAAAGTTTCAACGAAATCGGTTCAGCAGTTTTCCTGAGGTCATTGCCTGGGCGGTTACAGACACCGTAGCTATATTCCGCTAACTACAGGGACAGAACAGAATAATAACTAAATAATAAAATTCAAGAGATGAATATATTCAAATGATGAATGTAGATGAAGCACGGCAGGTTTGTAAGGACAGAGATATTTGGCACTCGCTGCTTTCTGCCCACCCCGTTAGGGACCTGGCGTGACGATATGTATGTGTATGTATGTACACACTGCATAAAATCTATCCTTAGGTTTTGTTCTGAAAACATACGCCAATTACCCTAAAAATATGGTAGATACATATTTATAGTTTACTGCTTTTGCATGTTTAAAAACAGTTGCAGTTTAAAGTTACTAGATTGATCTTGCATCTCAATAATTTGACAATAATCTTAACCATTTAAAGCACTGGAAGCGTTGTAGAATATGCTACAAGTTTTCACTTGAGGGGTAGCCCCGAGCCTAACTGTGTGGGACGTAGGCTCGCAGAGAATGAGCTTGTGTCATAATACTCAGGCACAAAGCAGTCATAAAACAGGTACAATATTATAGCCTACAATACTTTTTAAACGCATTAACGCAAGAGTGACTAGGCTTGTTCCAAAAACGCTCGGTCCCTTTCAGAATGCATTTACATTTCCAGCTAGGAAGCACTCACGGGCAAGCAATGTCGTAAAACATAATAAAAAATGCAATTACGAAAGCAACTCACCTGAAGAAATTTAACAATCTTGCACATAAACACGCCGGCGAGCCACGCAATCGTGATCTTCTGTATTATATCCACGAACACGTATATAAGACCCACAAAGAGATCTGAAAAGAAAAGACAAATTTGTGTTTGTTTGTGTGTGTGTAGTTTTTTTACGACAAAATCTGTCTGCGCGTTGTAAATTTCTCGTTCGGATGAACACTTGTAAAAGTTACGATGAGGAGACGGTTTAGCAATCAAACATTTACAGCTCGACACTATAACATAACAATAAAAGTCTGTAATGATTTTGAGAAAACTTCGATTTACTTCGCAACAATTCGCAACTTAGATTTACTTGTCTGACGTTGCGGACTGTGCGCTTACTCCTTTATTCTGAGAGGAGACCAGAGTTTGGGAAATGATAAAATCCTTAATAATTGCGATCAATTTCAACACGACTGATTCCAAATTAGACAGTTGACACAACACCTATGTTGTGGTAACCGGACTCCTGTTAAAAAGATTATACATAGTTTATTATACAATGTTTATATACTTATTTTTATTACAATAAGACAAAGAATAAAAAAGTGCACATCACACAAATGTGTGCCATGGGTGAGAATCGAACCCGCTACTTCTGGTTTCATGCTGTAACCACTAGACTAACATGGTTTTATTAACTGACCTAATAAAACCGGATCAAATCCAAGGAACTCTTAGTACCTACGTCTATTTTAACTAACTCCATGAATTATCCGCACGGAAAATACGTAATAAAGAAAAACTCTTTCCGCGTGTATATTAACTCTAAATATATTCGTTTACAACGTCAGTACACTGTGTTTATAAATTGAGTGTATCTCGTAAATCCTTTGTTGTTTGTTTAAAATAGTCTTTATGAAACATTTTCCTCGTTACACAACCTTGTTGCGGATGAGTTGTAGAACTGGAAAGATTTTTATGTAAATACACCGAGATAAAATTATGTGTAAATAAATTATTATATTTAATTTACATATTTCGTAACTAACGGTGCTGACCATGACTTCTGCGCTCATGGTGAGTTACTGTTCAATGCTCAAGAAATTCGCGTTGCATTTTAGATTAATTACAAATTGATATTTTATACTTATCACAATTATTTTTATTACTTTCGAGTTGTCATAGTTGGAAGTAATAATCGTGAATGAGATTTATTTGATTTGTCGCTCACTGGATGATGCAGAAATTGTTAAAGGATTTGTTAATACTAGTTTTGGTACCTACTTTATAAGAGGCTAAATATGTTTAAGCTGTAACTAACAAAGCTCGATATAGATGAAATATATAAGTTCCAATTGTAAAAACTTGGAAATTACATTTTGCTACTACAGCGTCGCAATAAGAAAAGAATATGATTAATTTTTAACCTGTATAAAACCTGCTCAAAAGGGGAAAAAATTACAAATGTGGGTACATTTGTCATATGATTCGGAAAATCAAAGTGGATGAACGCAAATGTCATAATTTACTACGTAATTTACAATGAACGACCAAAGTTGTGCTAACAAGGTACTTATCTGTAACTTATATATTACGATGTTGTCTTTTGACAACAGCACTTATGCGGCAAGTTAACTTTACTTTCGCGTTGAGATATTAGCATTGATCGCGTATAATACCAGTAAGTGTATACAGTGGCTGGTCCTGCCAAAAGTTTGTCGAGTTTTTGAGCCAGAACTATCGTTAATACTGTGTCGGAACTATTCGTAAAAAATCGTACAAAATTGTTACGTTATTTGATATGTCATGTCCAATTTGTGCAAGATAAAAATTGCATAAAATGGTGTGCGACACATATGCGAGAAAATTTTAGATAATTCTACATGATGATGTTAAAAGAACCGTTAGAGTGTTACTATTTTAAGCAAAAAAATCAAACATAACAAATGGGAACAAACTTGGTGCTTTTACTAATAGATATTAAAATGTTTTCAACCAAGTTGTACGTTACAGGACAAGATGTAAATCCGTGAAACAATTGTTTTATAATTCGCATTTGAAGATGAAATGATGAAATCGTGCTTCGCCGTAATCGCCTTAGAAAATGAGTTCACGCCACAGAAGTTCGTTAACTTTATTACGATCAGTGAATCGATCGATTTGAATCGTAAACGTAACATTTTAATTATCTCACCATCGATTGGGCTGCCAATAGAATAGTTGAAAATGTTTTAATAAATTAAAAAAAAAACTTAATTTATACATCACATGAGTATGGACCGCGATGTTAATGATGTAGAAGATGTTTATTGTAAACACCATTTGTAAACCTTTTATAGATAAGCCTTTTTTATATCACCGAAAGACAAAATTGGACCATAGCAGCACGTAGAAATACAACGCAATCTCAAAGTTTTAAAAATTTAAATGTGTTCTCGTGGTCACATTACTTTAATCATTAGACTTCTAAATTTAACAATGCCAGCAGGCACTATTGCTAGTAAGCAGGAATAGGTGCAGCAATGTTGCTTCTGGCGCAAAACATGAACTTTGTAATACATTGGCAACCACTGGCTAGTTGCTAATTTAAATCTTGGTTTTAATCAAATGCATTAGTGTAACATACATATAACATAAATATATTTAGCTATACATATAATAATTTTACTATTTTTATTTGTTAATTATTACATTCGCGTTATTACAATTATTCACGGTACATACACCTAACATATTAATATTCCTCTATTATTAAATACAGCGATTATGAACACGGAGAGTTGAAGGCTACTTTCACTAAAAAGCCTCCGGTTTTTAAAATAACTAACTTAGTCACGCTGCTTGTTGTTCTCAAACTGAGAAAAATAAAATCGATTCGTTTTAAATCTATCGAATTATTCTGTGACGGTCCAAATTCTAAAGAACTTTTAAAATCAATGCCAAGTGATTGCGATACTTAAAAGGTAGCTATTTTTTCATATTCAGATCAACATCCAGGACTTGAAGGAGTCGAGGTCAAACTGTGTTGTTTTGTTATCTATGGCGACGAAACACAAATGCACCATTAATATTATACCATATCTTTAAGTCTTGAAAATGAGCGGTTTAACGGCGCAAAAGGAAGTAGGTACCGTGCAACCGAGTTATTTTATTATTTTCATAACTTTGAGAACCGCTGCCTAGTGACTTTTAGTGAGCTGTTATTTGAGGTATAATTAATGAACACTGCTACAACGTAGCTTTGCATGTATTTCATTTCATTGTTGTTATTCGCATATTCGTTGTATTAAAGATCGTTTGATGTTTTATATAGAGTATGTCCGTTACTTATAACTTACGAGTATAACAAAATCGCAGACTTTATGCATTATCTGTGTATGTACCGGTCACGATGAACGCGTCAAATGCCAACATCTTCATAAGTACGGTCGGCAACAAAAAAATCAATTTGCATGAGAAATATATAACGCTCTATTACAGAACTTTGTCGACATCTGTAACAGATTAGCAACACCCCAATTCCATTCTAACTTGAAAATTGTACGGTCACAAGTTTCAGTTAACATGAATTGAATTGATTCACACGTTTTGTACGGCGTCATTGTCTAGTGGTTAGGGATATTAATTGCTGAACCGGAGAGCGTGGGTTCGATTCGCATCCAAGAAAAACCGTTGTGTGATGAGCGCATTTGTTTGTTCTGTGTCTGGTGTAATAAAAATCTGTTTATAAGCATTTATCAGCTGTCCAGTTACAATAACACATACATTCAATTGCGTAATTCCGAATCAGTAGTGTATGGAATTGTCTAAATTATTATTATTATTGTTATAATTTCTATGAAATCTATATCTACTCACTTGTATAGCATATAGCGTTTATTGCGAAAAATTCTGCACTTCACACCGCAGTGACCTTTATATGAAGTAGCAAATATGTGTCGAGTGGAAATAATGAATAGATATGATAAAAGTTGATTTATGTCACAGTATATGAGCTCCTGATAGCCGTGTACGAGCATTTGGGATGTATGCCAATGGTATCGGATAACAATACAATCTGGAATGTAATTTTGACAACATTTCTTGAATTAAACAGTTGTATTCATGTAACGATCTTTTCGCCACCGATTATCGGTTCTTCGATCAGTGTGGTTTAACCTTAAACTTAGTTAAACCGTTCCTTAGTAGGTGTCTACGTCAGCAAATTGACTGTCCAGATTTCATGTTTCTACTTGCAATAGTTTACGCACAGCAACGACGAATCAGCAAATCAATACCTGCCTTTTATATACGTAACGTAATATAAAATATGTAACATAGGCAACGTCCAGTTTATACGACTTACCGGCGATAGCCAGGTGCATGATGAAGAAGTTCATTCTGCTTTTCCTGTGGTTGGTACACAGCAACGCAGCTATCACTGACGAGTTGAGCACCACGATCAGAACGAACAGTAACCACATCACAGTGAATTGAATGGTCTGGAACGAAACAAATGACGATCGATTATACTGTTACAGAATACAGTACAATAACTATGTATTTATTGAACACCACATATATGTACAAAGATGGAAACAAATTCTTTTTAAAGATTTAAAAATTTAAAAGATTTATTTGAACAAATAACAAAATACAGATTGATAATATTCGTAAAAGGCTGCAATAGTTGAAAAACTGTGTCGCAGCCCTTTACGCCCACCTCGAGACACATGAAGTATGTTCAGACTTATTGCAATAAAATTACTAAGATGGGACTCTGTGTGTGTGTGTGTGTATTCTTAGATTATACTTCTAGAATATTTAAGCTATTCACAGAATTAGATCTTTTGTTTCAAAGAAAACAAAGTATCTCGTTTTGTTTCATTATGATTTCCAAAATTGGTCGTTTTTACGAACATTTAAATGCACTTAGAAAAGGTATGCGTGCGCAACGATGCATTGAAACGTTTTCGACATACTTGTTTGACATCTGCCAAGGAGCGAGAGAAAAGGATATTGTGTGTACTTGATTTTGTGTTTTAGATCACGTAAGCTCATCGCTTGCCTGTTATCGTTAGTTAGCAATGAATAAATCTTGTGGGAGCAGATATAAAAAATATTTGATAGTAAATTTGGTCCTTAAGTTATTTTTCATGTGTACGTATTCGTACAACGTGTCGAAAAGTATTAAATCGAACTTCATTCACTGTCTGTTATTCATCGCCTAAAATAAAAATCCACCTTCACCTGACATTCACCTGTTGGTGGATAAACGCGGCGAATATTACGTTTCGGTCATTTCAGTGGGTGTTGATAGCATTATCTACCTACTCCACGATAGTGTCCAGTGTCCATTACACGATTAGAACCTTTTAGGTTTTATGGTCCACTAATCCACCTCAGAATAGTGGGCGTGACGAGATCCATTCGGTGTTCGAAGGCTTGACGCCTGAAGGCGGATTTTATTACGCGGTCGTATAGTATGGACTTGGTTCTCGTTATGTTGCCTGTGATTCTATTTATGTTTTCAGACCGCAATATATACGAGTAGAAGTTGATTGCATTTAATTTTAAATCAATGGCTTTTGACAACCAAGGGTATGGAAAAGAAATACACGGTTTTTGATTTCTTAACCCCTATATAAAGTAAAGGTTGCCAAATGCGTCTGCACTACGTAAATGACACGATACACGTCAGTTAAAGTTGAAAGTTCTCGCGCCAAATTAGATTGTTCTAGCACTGATATGCCATGAAAATGCTACCGGAATGGGTCTACGCGGAAGTCCTAACACTTCGTTTTCCGATACTCAACTTTTAAGTAACCGAACGCACACACGATTAACTTTCACCCAATAAATTTACATACAAAACCTGCGAGAGTTCGTAACAAAAATGTATTTCCATTAACAAAAAAAGTCAGCCCATTATGCATAAGTGATTCCCTCCGCACAAAAGAATCGATTGATTTATGCTTCGTATTCTTAATACGTAATTAATATACCTAAAGCTTTCAATATTTCTCCCGGTTCCCCTTTATGAATGTTCGTCGTTTGATTGATGGATCACCGTTCACCGTTCATGACTTTGAAAGATAATTTGGGGAAATGCGATTGTGTACTGTTTCCTGTAATAAAAGAAGATAGCGCGCGAATCAAACGCATTCATGCGATTCCGGATGAATGGGTCCGCGAACCGATGATAAATTAGGGTTTAGTTGCATTAATGTGACGGAAGATTTTCGTACACACACTTACGCATACCTGCCATACGACTTAGCAGAGAGACTAAGGATTTCTTCTATTTACGGATATGACAGTCTACTGCCAATTCTTGTACTTCCAACAGCCATACAGCGTCATTTAGTATGGTACTCTCAACCTTCTTACAGTACATCACCCATTTGAAGACTAGTAAATTCTTCATACTGACAATGGTCAGATACATTTGATGTTTACCACATACTAGAAATCATACAAATTTAAACTGCAGCCTTCAATGAGATTAGTTACAAGTTACTTGCCTCATTAGACATCATTAGATCACTTTGCAGATTCTAAATGCCATAGTTAAGCAATAGGTCAAAGCGTTTTAAGCCGGAATAAAATAGTTCCTGAGCCGCGAATCCAACGATAAACATCTCGATGGTAATCGCTTAAAAACTACAGTTCGTAGTGTAGTGCGGGTTGTTTGAAAATATAAAAAACTAGCTGTGCTCGCAGCTTCGCCCGCGTGGAAATCAATATTTTCCCATTTTTACAACTTTTGTCATCGCTGCTCCACTCCTATTAGTCATAGCGTGTTGTTATATAGCCTATAGCCTTCAATAAATGGACTATTCAACACAAATAGAATTTTTCAATTCGAACCAGCAGTTCATGAGATTAGCGCGTTCAACCAAACAAACTTGTCAGGTTTATAATATTAGTATAGATATGATATACAAGTAACTTACATCATAAAAATAATACATGTTCACGCCGTCAGTGGAGTTGAAGGGGTTGTTCCATGTGCTTTGGTTTGCGCTGGTAGGGAACGCGGTGGTGTAGACGGAGGCGCGTGCTGTGGTCAGCAAGCCCATGTCTTCCATCAGCTCATCTGGATCCATTGTGTCTAAAAACAAAAACAATATTGATATTTTACGTAAAAAAATATTTTTTTTTGTGTAAGGAAATAGGAAACAAACAGTTATAATCTCGAGTAATACTTTAGAAACAGGACTTTCCGTAATAGCAAATACGCTATTTATTGTAACAACAAATTTAATTAGTAACAGCTATAAAGTATTTTTGGGTTAATGTTATGATTTTATAAAAACACTGAAAACTACATAGATATTTGCCCTCTGCCGACCCTGTTAAGGACTTGTATTGAAGACAGTAATTCAAAAATAAATACAATAACATAAGCGGCACATTCAAACGACTGCTGCATTAAATGTATATTTATTTTCTTTTAATACTTATAAAAGTACCTAAAAACATTACTGATTAAATATTGATGCTTACAATTTACATTTAGATGTTGTAGGTGAACTTTTTAGTACAATTCGAAATAGGTAAACTCATAACCTACTATTGTATCCCAAAAGTTTTAAAATACTGAACAACACTGGCTTACATCAAATGTAATGTAAAGATTACAGAACAAAGGTGTGGTTGGCGCGTTCTCAAAAAACATCTAGACCGTTATTGATGGCTTGGAAACTTCTTTAAACATGTGCAAAAATTGCAATAATAATGAAGTGCCGTCATAATTGTGTACTAAGTGTTCTTGGACCTGACTTCAGAAGCGGGCCATGCTTGTATTTTATCATCTCAACGTAAACAGCGCATTTAATGTCGGCAAATGCGTTTCGGTTAGATAAGCATAAATTTCGATTTCGACGAAACCGACCAGACTTATATTCAGTTTTCTAAGAGGAACTGTTTTCACTGTTAGTCCGAGACACACGGCTTTTGCGATCTAAATTAAAATGCTTGTGATAAATGCAAAATTTTTTTCTTAATACTGTCGCGATATTTTTCGTAAAATCTGCACATATAAGGTCGAGTACACACTACGCACCAACTCGCTGCAGAGCAGCAGTGTTTTAATAACTTTGTTGACAGCAGCATTTAACCACAACCTCCTCTATTCGAAAGAGCACATGAGCATTAAAAATTACATTTAAATTATTGTTTATTCTAGTATTTTTTGGCTTTTGGCTCTATTAAAATGTATGTAAGCTGTACCGTATTCCGCCTGTCCGCGTACTAATTCTCAATCATAAGAAAGGAACTTCAGACCACTCTCGGAAATAGGTCTGTCCCAAAGCTCGCATATTGCCCGGTTATTATCTTCCCTTATCCCGTTCCTTTCCGCCGTCCCGCGCATTTGTCACGCCACTTAACGGTAAGATGTTTCACGCTGAGTTTGACAAGACGACCCTCTGTTTTATTTATACATAGAACACGCATGCTGTGAATATTCACAGTTAGAATAACTAAACATTTGATAAGGAATGTTCTAGAAATTTTTCCATCTCGATCATCGTTATTGACAGTATTGGAAAACCTTCCACACTTAAAGAATATTACTGAGAACCCTGAAATTGTAGGTTTCAGGAAAGTTTCGTCACTGTTGTAACAAGTATTATGTAATATTAACAAAACACATAAATATGTAACGTCCAAGACCGTTTACTTCCAAATCATAGGCGACTTTAAAATCATCAATAACAACAATGATAAAGATGTTTCTTCAACTACTAAACTGATTTAAATATATTTTCGTTGGCCAAACGAACCGACCGTATGTCGCAATGAAAACGATAGACGCAAAACAGCCATGTTATGGTTCCGTAGGTATCGTTAAATGTATTTTTAACGAAGCAGAACACTAAAATGGTATGTAATCACCCGCCAAGATTTCATCCAAGGGCCTGTTTTATGAGATATTTATTAAAATGTTTATTATTATAAAAAATATATCGTTTATTTGCTAACAGCGCAAAGTTATAATCTAATATGTTTACGCAAACGCACTACGTTCATAAACGTATCGGCGGTGAACGTGACGAGGCTTGCATGCATGACTCATGCAGACTTCAGCGAGGGATGTAGGGGAAATATATACATTTTTATATCATCTCTAAGCTGTGCAGGTTACCTCGCGATGTTTCAAAGACAAAGACATTTATTTGCACAAATATGGGTATATTTAAAGATGTTATAAAATTATTAGATCGTTCCATATTTTGCCTTCTACGGCGTACAAATTTAAAACACGAATTTATAATTTTACAATATTTACCATAATTAATTATTTATTGTTGCTTTATTATTTATTACTTAATTTTTAAACTAAAATTCACTTATATTTAAAATCGGTATAAAACCACTGTTATTGCTACTATTTATTTTTTTTAATTTTAAAACGCACGCTTGGTTTGGGCGCAAGGTTTGAACCTTGAGCCCCGGGATGGGAGGCTGAATATAAAACCGTAAAGATTTTACTGTTTACATTTTTTCTTGACATGAAAGAAGTCAAATCGCCTAGATGCCTGTATGCTACGTGTGTCATATGAAAAATACTCTCTTTTGTCTATACCTACTATACGCCCTCTATTCGTGTATTGGCATAGCGCCGAGTTGACGGACGTATCATTACTCAGTTGACAGCCACTTTCGTCTACCGATCGCCAGATTAATTGTCACCCTAATTGTTGTGAGCTATATTAAATGCTGACAGATCTTCGTACAGAGAACCGTCCTAGGCTTATTTGATTAATTTGAAAATCAACCGTAACTTAAGTATGGATAACGTATTCTAGATAAATAGATAATTATTGTTAATCAGAAGAAGGTGCGTAGAATTAATCAAGTTCCTGGGGACGCGTGCTGTATGCTAATCGGTATTGTCCAGCTTGGCAGTGGCGCTTTAGACTGTCTTATGCAAAGCCTTAGCTTTGCTCACATCGACAAAAAATCAGTACTTTAAAGTGGAACGATAAGGGATAATTATTTTTTTATTAATCTCTGGTTTCGGATCAGATGGGCGTGTCTGCGAATTCCCAAGAAATGATGTTATTAAAATATATTATTATGAATGTGCTTGGTATATTATATTAACGGTATAATCAAATATATTACTATAACAGCTTTTGTTTTGTTCTAGAATTCTGTTCAAAGTTTTAAAGCGAAACCACGATCGTGGTGTCCGGGGAATCTGAAAGTGGTATATTGCTGTGACATACGAGATACAACTTTGCGCGACGGAAAGTTTGCTCTTTGACGTCAGAAAGGACTTCCGTTCTTTTCGGAGCACACACCAACTGGTAGACTCATTTACTTCTGTTAATATAATATTAAATGATGGTTATTGTATATTCGGTTAGTATTTGATCATTTATGTTGTGGTGTAGTTTAGAACCACTAAATAAAGACTGTGGACGACATCTTGAGTCCTTATGAAATGAATTATATGTAGTTCATAAACGTAACCCTGCCTTGCCAGTATAACTATAAAATATAATATCTGACATTTAATATCTTCAGACAAATTCACACAGTCCATTGCTTCCAAATGGCGCAGCCTCTGTGACAATTGATACACTTAATATTCATTTATTTATTTCTTAATACATACTTATGTTGATCAATAAAAAAACTAACTGTTATATAAACTGTTATATAAATTAGAAACAAAAAAGACCATTTTTGAATACGTAAAGGAAACGTATAAAACATAATAAAGCCACCCCTCCACCAGCAGTGAAAATATGGACGAGTGTAAAATTCTAGTGCACGATATACGAGTAGTACCTACGCATTAAAATACCCATCTTATCACAGCTCGCGGAGTAGAAAGCGTTACACGCTATTTCAGTTCCGCTATTAATACAATTTGGCGCTCAGCACGCATCTAACCAAAGAAGAAATGAATTCTGTTAATGCTGTGTTTGTGGTTTCTTAACCTAAGATACCGTGAATAATGTGTTGCGGAAATGTTAGAAAATTGCCAAGAACGAACTCTGGTTTCATGAAAGGTACACAAAAGATAAGATCTGGAAAAACCTAAATGTGTATATTGTTCAATCGCTCGTCATTCGCTCATTATTTTATTCGGTCATAGCGATTTCGTTCATTCACTCATTCATTCTTTCATTCGCTCATTCCTTGCATCCGGCCAGGAATCGCTTCAGAAATCGAATGAAAATTGGTTATAAATATCGGCATGGTAAATAATAAGCCAAATATAAAGTACACTGAATTATTAAGTCACAGAGACAAAATCGTGTAATGATAAATGGAGTATTTAGTTTTATTACGTCCGGTAACAAGGTGGAAACAGGAAACATATCGTAAATTAGCATATTATGTTGTGTACGACCGAAATGATGAATCGTCGGGCGAAGTGAATTTTTACGCTCGTATCAACGTAGCTTATATGAGCTCGGTAATACCATGCTAGTATTATAATTGCGATTTGTGTGTTGTGTTTACGAGTATTTGCATTTCTTTCACGTCAAAACGGAGCAACGGGTCGATGTGATTTCTGGTATGAAAATAGTTGAAAGGTCAGATTAGGACATACTTTTTATCAAAATATCTCATTTCCACCCGAAAACACGTTTTAATCAAAAAGCGTGATATATAGCGGTAGAGGCGCAATAACAGTATGACGTGTGAACAGAATAATTTTTTGACCACGTGGGTGAAGCCGAAGATAACAAATAAGTATTATGTATATAGTAATTAAAATAATATCTGAAATGGAATTATCAAGAAAAGGTTCGGAAAAAATTTACCAATTAAATTTACCACTTCCTAAAATTCTAATTCCCAAAACTAACAATTTATTTCCATCCAGTTGATACGCAGTGAAAAGCTTCCGAATCACCTACAAGGGTATCACGTGTACAATCCATTTGAGATACGGGCTATCTAAAAAAGCATTTTGGCAAAGCTGAGCGTCCACTCGACATGCCGAAGCTTACGGGCGCCAATAATATTGTTTACGAAGTAACCAAATATTCAATACTCCTATACATACCTACTATTTTTTTAAATATATCAACATAAATTCAAGAAACACAATAATAATGATATATACGTACATTTATTGTAGATAATGTGCTACAACTATGTATATTGATTACGATTAATTGTTTATGGTTTACCATAACTTATTAATGGGCTTACTTATATCTGTTGCTCTTAAGATAATAGGGAAACTATTGAGGTTCATTATCAAGGCTAGCTATAATAATAATTAAACAAAACCAGAAATTATTACTATAGAAATTAATAGTCACAACCGGTTATAAAAATGAGCTTACATTTTTGTAATGAACCCAGGAAAAAACTACATAAATTCGGTCAAATAAGTTTTCTAATTCTGGTACTACGGTACATTCACCTTGGATTAAAACGAAAAAAGGAACTACACTGAATCCACTAAGACCCGAAGGCTTGCATTGCCCCGAAACTCTTTCAGTTAATGGCGGGCTCAAGGAAACGGACGATAGACTAAATTATTATCGACGCGTACCTTGTACGGCTGAGTGCAAGATAATAGGGAAATAGAGACAAATAATACGCTAAGTTACTGGGGAATCATGGCAGGTTGCTTAAGTGTATATTAATTATAATTATAATAAAACATCTTAATATTTGTGACCTATAGTCTAATTGTGGATCAGACGGCCGCGTGTTATAATACGACAAACTTCAAATGATTCATTATATGTAATTTGAAAATGGAACATGAAGATGTAACCAGGATTATTAGAAACTAGTTGAATCAGCGTCGAGCATTTTCTTTATTGGACATTTATGTGAATAGGGAGCGATAAATTAAAACTAAAATGTAATTATCTCAGCGGTTGAATGTTGTTTAAATACGTCGTAAAGCTTACAAACTTACTGTTGATGTAAAAAGGCAAATGAAATGAGAAATAAAACCCACAGGACCGGCAATAGACTTAGCCGAGATAAACGATTCGGATAACAGAGGGAATAAAAAATCCGTAATTAGCCCGCATTAGTGTACTTGATTATACTTTATTACGGGTTTTGTCTTCAAATAAACTTGCCTCGAAAATACGTCGTAAGAAATAAGGCTCGGTATCCTTTATCCTTTTACGTAGTTATGTTTTTACATTTCAACTTTGAAGAGAGTCGTCATAGAAAACATGCATGTTCCAAAGATATCAATTACGCTTTCTAAGTTTTAATCTATCAACACGCAGATCACTAGCGTAATGGACTTTTTTAATTAGCTGTGTAGGTGTATGATAGGTGGATGTCCGCTGGCCAGTCAACTAATTTTACAAAAATAAATGATAACTTAATAATTCAGTAAAGAACAAAGAAACTTTTCTTTAAGGGTCTTTCCGAGTTTCCCAAGATGTTTCGCGTTATAATATCACAGCACAGCAAACGTAACAGCTTCATGTAACATTTAATAACAGAACCGAAATTAAGACTGGCTGAAAATTAGCTCGTTCATGAAAAACTCTCTCGATTAATTCCTTGTAAAAACTCAAGATTAAACAGATCCTGACAAAAATTTTCCTAAAGCACTGTCCCATCAGGGGCCTAACGATTTTAATAATACAATAATTTGTTCTCAAATTAATGACCACGATTTACCCAAAAGTTTCAAGCATTTACTAACTAAAATTATAAGACTAAATAAAATTATAAGTTTATTACCTAATTCTTAACAGTTGTTATTTTTATAGTCATTTATTCTAGAAATCAGATTTATTATAGTTCGGCTTTCACGCTTAAAGAAATGTACTGCTAACAAAATAATTCCACTTATTGTTCGGTCCTTCTTGTTATCTTAAAAAAGATACTCATTTTTTCTCGTGAAATATAAATTGAAGACACAGAAATTTATTAGGAAAATCTTAATAAACAATTAATATACTAATTGACAATACGGAAACAAGTTATAAAATAAAGCCATAAGAGTTTTAACTCAACTAAGTCTCATAGGCGATGTCGATTGCAGTTATGAGTCGAAGTGACCACTTGTGACTGCTTACTCCTCGCTGCTCTCTTGACTATAAAAAGAGAAAAAACGAGAGCAATATCGGGCACGCTTCCCGGAAATCGAATGCGTGTTCAAACATGTTCAAACAAGTTCAGGATGTGATTGAATCTGTTCAAATGTGATTCGTTACCAACAGATTTTATCTGCTTTTTAACGAAGTCGATATACCTATCTACATATTAATTGGTAGAAAATCCTTTGTAAAACCAATACGACTTTAATCTAAAGTTGTGGTCTTTAAACTGTCTTTCGAAGCACGGTACCGACCCAGATGTAGAAGTTTATTGTTTATACACAAAGCTTGCTGTAAGCTCTCACAAGCACCGCAGCTTACCCGTCTAACATAAGCATTAAGTTCTATTTAATATTACCTTCACAATCTGTCCCTTTAGAAAATAATCGAGTTGTGTCTGAAATTTTTATCTTCGGACAACCTCATACACATTTGATCCCAAACTAGGCAGAGCCGTTACTGTAGTAACCAACAATGATTTTATTACACCCAGACAATAAACGAATGCGCTCACTACACAAATGTTCGCCCTATGGCTTAGCAGTCAAGATTTCTAACCACTCCACTAAGAGGCCAGTCAAAAACCATAACAATGGGGACGTCACTTACAGTTGAGTAACGCGACATCGCCTACAATGCTATTCATATTAATTAGCTGCCTCACCTTGAGCGTCATAATAACCCCTGTTACAGTAACGACCTAACGACATCGGGACCGACGGTAAATAGAAATCCCGTGTTATTACAAGGACTATTGCAGAGCCCCCCGTGGCTCGGTTGTGTTAACGTCCTTGACATATTCATATCCACGAACAGCGCGGCCTTGGCGTCCAAATGCATTTAATCCGAGTACATAAGCGAATCGAGTGGTCGATAGGTGCGTTACGCGAAATAGCTTCCTGTCGGACCGCGTTGGTAGCCTTTTGTACCGAATCAGGGTCAACAACCACTTACACGTATAACCCGGCGACGCGGGCGCGCCGATAACAAACACCACTCGACGCTCGCAATAACGGAACCCGCTAATGATATCGGGAGATTAGCTTTCAGGGACCATCATGGCTACCTGTCAACGTAATATCGTTGGATATGTCCTGGGAAAACATGATCGTGATAAAACATATTGTTGCCTGAACCGTGTAAAGCTTGATAACTCGCAGTTGGCTAGTGTCTAAAACTAGCGTGACTAGAGTCTAAAATTTTCTAATTAAAATGACTGGCCTCGTGGCGAGTGGTTAGAGACCCTGACTGCAAAACCGGAGGTCGTGGCTTCGATTCCCACCCAGGACAAACATTTGTGTGATGGGCACATTTGTTTGTTCTGTGTCTGGGCGTAATAATCTATCTGTATAAGTACTATATCGTATGTTTCTATGTATGTGTAGCAGCTGTCCGGTCATCATAACACACGCATTAAATTGCCTAATCTGGGATCCGACAGCCGTATGTGGAATTGTCCGCAGTTATTTATTTATTTAGTAAAACAAATGAAAAGAAAGAAATTATAACTGACCGCATGCGCTTTTCTGTTCACAAAAACATGAATACTTTAACCATTCAAACGATAGCGATATATGAATTCCCATTAATGTTTCAGTCTCTTATAAAGGCAATTACGTAGCCACTGTAGCGTGTAATTACGATATAATATCATTCTGTTAAATTATAATGAGCTCCTATTAATTATAATTAATACTTAACTAGCTAACGAGAGTGATCAACACCTGATATATATGTTGGAAATTATATCTTAATTTGTAAACTCCGTGAGCATTATACAATGTATTGTTTGAAGTTATTTATAATGGGCGTATACTCGTATGTATTTCAAGTTTCATTTTTGAGATGATAGTAATTTATAACTCTTTGTTATAAATAAGCAAAACCAAGAAAAAATAGATATCTTTAGTTACTTGGGAGCTATCAATGAAACAAAAATTGGAAGCGAAAAAGTAATAGTGCTTTTAAAAAAATATTTGTAACGTGCAAATTCATGTTTTCCTAGCATTTAAGGGCGTATTTCGACCAATGAGCGAACACTGGCATAGGTAGCGACTATGCTGGGTAATTTTGCCATCAAACAGAACCACAATTGCTGCTCATCTATCAATATTTGTACTGGATGAGAGTCGTATCCACAAACAGTAGCAGAGTCAATATGCCTCCGGCTAAAGTTTGACATAGTAATAGTATCATTCGACAATTTGGCATTCGAAGAACGAAACTCTGTACACCAATACCGGTTCGGTTCGGTTTTAACTATTGCTTTTTACACTGTATTGTTAAATGTAGATCTTTCTACATAAATATCTATCTATACCATCACGCCAGGTATCTAACAGGGTAGGCAGAAAGTACCGAGTGCCAAACATCCCTATTCTTGCAGACCTGGAGTAATTGTTCGTTAATGATTGATTGATGATTATCGATAATATCTAGACTAATATTATAGTTAATTAGTCCGTAGTATGTATTAATATTATAAAATGAGTGTGTAGATGTGGAGAAACTTCAAGATAACAATTGAACGTTTATAGCCCCTCGTTTTCGCTTGCTTCGCAAATATTTATAAATTTACGACCTTATAAAAAGGTGTATCGTGGGCTAAACATCTGGGCACTATGTGGGTTACGTATCAGTTGTTTAAATGGTTTGTTTTTCACTAACAGCACTGTTAGTATTGATACTGTATTTTTTCTCAGTATACGCGTTTTCGCTAAGCAGTAGGTAGGTACATATTAGCTGTGAAATGGAATGTATTTGTAATAATAAAAAATAACCATTATAAAAGTTAATATTCAAACTAAAAATCGCGATTTTTCCAAGACATAAACTAATTTTATGAGAAATACGAGAGGGCACAATATTAATTATATGCGCTGAATAGAAGGGTAAGGTATTTTTTTCAAGTGGCATAGAATAATTGGTGGTGATGAGAACATTCCGACTGAAAGGGTGCCGTCGACCCTTTTTGGTTCAAGAGCCATAGATTATCCTGCAAACTGTTATGCAAAAATTCCAAGTTCGTGACTACTCTTCATGGAACGTGTGACTTCATAAAAATCTTCATCTAAGAAAAATCTACTTCGCTTCTAGAAATAAATAAATAAAAAAAGCTTCAGTTGTAAATATAGCAGAGATACATTACATCTCAGTAAAACGTGAAGTAGTTACGGGTTAGCTATAACAGAACAACATTTTTATTGATGTTCCGAGGCTACGCAAAAACAGATTCAACAAAGGGAATAAATAACACATGGGTGTCCATTTTTCAGTTTTTAGACATTTGAATGATGGCTTTACAAATCTCGCCAAAGTTATAAAAGCGAACATCAAGCTTTATCAAATCATGAAGACATCACGGCAAAATACATACATGTATACGTATTGATATGTTTACCAAGCAATATCGGTCATTGACTTCTCACCAGTTTCAAGAAAAACTCACTCATTTCGTTCAATGTATAAAGTTTAATTAATTTCCTTTCATTTCTTTTTTCTCATTTCATGACCACATATAGCCGCTGGTTACGTAAATTTTAAAGCAGCCTCAGAGGCCTATTTGGCATGTTTATCAACCTTCTCATGTAAAATTATGATACTAATCGTGAAAATTGTACAATACATACTAAGATATAAAAAACTGGTCTAATGTTCATTGGGAGCTACCTACGTCATAAGTTAAAAGGAATCATAAAGCTGCGAGTTTTGCTTCACTTATATTTATAAAAAAGGCATTGATACGTTACGAGGAAATGTAAAAACACTGTTGGCCTGAAATTTCGTAACGAAATCCGATTGAAACAGACGCAGCTAAATCCTATTTCGTTAACTCTGAAACTTGTTTCGATAATGTGTGATCTATTTAGACAGAGTATCTGTTTTCTTAACCAAATGACGAAAAGTCGTTTGCGTAATATTTCATAATAAGTCATTAACAATAGCATTGGCCACTGGTTTTAGTTATTAACCAAGACTTCTCTATCCGTGGGTGATCATGACAGGTCTTCCAATGAAATCTTGATAAAAGCTCTTCTTCAAAGCCGGCGACCCATTTAGCGGCGTTTCTGCTGTTATAGAACTATTTAGATGTACCAGTGGCCTAAAACAAACAGCTGATTAAATTGCCTATATACGCAATTACATTTTAAAAAGTACCGTTCTAAAATCAATCATCAATTGTTTGACTCTTTAAAAGGTTAATTTAGAAAGTCTACATACATCTAATCCAGGCTTCAAGTTATATTAATATCAAACGCAATAGATAGAATTGCTTCTGCTGTCCCAATGTTAATAATCGTCTTGAAACTGATCGTGAATGCGCGTAAGAACAATGAGCATAAGTTATTGGGTTATCCAAAAGCACATTTAGTAAATAGGTTTTTAAATGAAATTCTCCGTGTCCGACATAGAAGATTCTGGAACGTTCGCCCCTAAACGTTTTACGATAACTACGCGAGATATAAAATTTCCCAGATCCGCACCAATATAGGATGTAAGTGAATTTAACGGCTTTCTAATACGCATTCTTGATGCATCGTCAACGTGCAATCCAATTCACAACCTTGACAATAACATAACATGACATAAATGATGTAAAAATTTAAACTGAAGTGCAGAGTTACTGTAATTCACTTATTTATTATTTTGTGTTAGGACATTGGCAAGCATTCAAAGTACTCGCAACTAAGGATGTCAGTTATCTTGTAAGTTACAGGAGTATTTAAATGAAATAATTAAATGCACTGTCTAATTATCTTCTCTTATACTGCTATTAATTGTTCTGCATTCAGAGCCAAAAACACTTATCGTGTTAATAAATAGGATGTTTTGTAGCACGAAATTATTTTATTACAATGACATTGAAATAGTGTTATGAAAAAGCTTTTAAGTGAAAATGGTAGCAAACAGACAGCAGCACTTACGAGGAATTGCTGTCGCTTATGGACGTCTTCAACGAACATCTAATAGGACTGCAGGGATAGAACTGTTAGTAACATTAGTTACGAGTAGTATGAGTGCAGTTAGTATTAGTAATCTTAGTATTAGAGTTTGGTCACGTATGTGTGGCTACTTTTATTTTTGTTTATTTATTAACACTTTATGTCAAAGTATTAGTCTGCAAAGGTTTATTAGGTGACTTTTAAGACTGTGATGAATGTATACACGTGGACCGGCTTCCACACCATGCTGCCCGAAAAACATTTCGTCTGTTGTTCCAACAGATATAAATTAAAACAAAAACAAATACAAATTGAATTTTGATAAGAGTCCTCGGCATCAGTTGAACGGTATAGAAGTTAATGCTTGAGCGCCATCTGACGGCGAATTACAGCAAATTGGATAGCACGAAAATATTCCCTGTGCTCAGATAACTGTGTACATCAATTTTTGTGGCGATCGCCTTAATCGCACAGTACCACCTTGGAGGCTAGTTATAAAAATATTATGGATAGCACAAAAACATTTTACGTGAAATGTGAATCGGTGAAATGGTCTCGAGGATATCAATGTTTGTGTGTGTTCGTGTGTAGGAAGTTTCGTGAAGGAACGCCTAATATTATTCAATGTAGAAAAAACGCAAGTCACTGTACGAAGATATTCGTTGATTACATAACCCACTTTAGTAAATATCTTTTGGTTTGTTTGTTCCTGTAAGTTCCTACTTCCTAATGTTATTCTTGCCTCATTGCTAATATTAGATACGATTAGCGAGTTCGACGGCACAGGCAGTCAGGTGGATGGACTAGTTCCGCTGATAGAGAAAGTTGGGCTTCAAAACTTTTTATACGCACTGCCAACTGTCCGTACGTTCGTATTTACGAACAACATAACAAAATCATACTATCCCATTTGAATTTGAAATAAGAATGTAGAATTGTTATTATTTGTTCCGGTATCAAAATTCGAATATGTCATTTCGTCGTTTATGCATCGCTACATTGTATCGAATGACACACTTTTCATCTACAAATTTTGTGATTGTTTACAAAATATATTTAGGTATCAGTGACCAATTAGCACGCGATACACAGTATAGCAAATGGCTATTTTTATAACAGATAAAAAACATTAAAAATCACCTCGTTTATTCACACCCACTCCGAATAATTAACTTAATGGCATGTTATTTGTCACTGTCCATTTTGTTATATTAATTGGGCTGAACAATTTTTATATTTTTTGCTGAAAATGTCCACCGTGCTAAATAGATAAAACGTCAAAATCTCTGTATTTCGCAAAGTCGCAGGCAAAATGCTGGCAAGTGACAAAAATTACGCTAAAGCTGATACTTAATTTCAAGTTTGAATAATAACTTCGAGCGTAACTTAGATTTCAATTTTTCTCCTTCATTCCGCTATTTCAGTTCGAATTGTAGATATTAGGTATATTAATGTTTGTTTCACCCTTAAACATAATTATCCATAACGGCGAATGAAATGCTGACATAATCTGTAAACCTTCAAATTCTCGTTGTGTCATGAAGTCAGTCAATCCGCATTAGATCAGCATATTACCCTTAACCCTACTCGTTCTAATAAGAAACTAGTATCTACCAGCTGTACAGATTACCAGTTTATGTGATGGAAGATAAAATTGCAAACATTAAAAAGAAAATCTTATCCGAGAGCGGATTTGTACAAACTTCCATCAACATTCCTATTTGTTGTCTCTTCCTCGAACGTTCACTACGCTTTCAGACGCTTTATGAAATATTCTCATATATCATATTTCTCGTATCAATTTACTTTAATCACGCTTCTATTAAAATTTAATAAAAGTGGAACATAAGCATGAAGCAATATCAGTTAGTAGTATATAACTCATTACCATCTATATTCTGATGAGACTTTGTGAAATATAATGTTTGGAAACAATATTGCTATAGACCAGTTTAATATAGGTATTAGTTGTTGGTTGTTGGTCGCTATGGAAAGTCATTTCAATTTATCCGGTATTTTTAGATTATTTAAGTTTTAATTATTTTAAACGATAAAACGAATCTATGGAATAGTGATAGAACTGTCTCGTATGCTCATTATTAGCCATACTGTAACAAGTCTAATTTTATTTATATTTTTGCTTATTATTAAAAGAGTGGTCCGTTTCTTTCCGGTGGCTTGACGCACTAAGCCGAAGAACGATGATTAAAACATGTATCATCTTCATAAACTGTGTACTATTGTATTCTTTGTGATAAATGAAACGACGGTTCGATATGTTAGTCCCAAATAAACTTACAGTCCTCTAAACTTGTATAAGCAGTTATGAGTTAATTAACCTAGTATGAACGAATGAATATTCCCCTGAGATATGATCGTAGACATATTTCTGAGTGATAACACATGCGCAACAGCACAGATCATTGTCACGTAACGACGTTCACAGTTGGCATCTGTCAGTCGTAAATAATATTGAAAAATGCACAGCGTCTGACACCGCCACCAATAAAATGGCATATACCTTCAACAACGGCCATGTTTCAGCACCAATTTGATGCACGATCGCAAACGGGTCAATTAGTTGGATTTACGAGCCACTAACAAACTATAATGTCACCGTTATGACTATCGTTAGACTTAAAGTCAACGGTCCATTGGCGAGTAAAATTTTTTCTCAACAATTAATTGAAGTAGTGAACGTGGCAGTTTTAGTAATTAAACGTAGAATAAACAATCAATTCGTATACGACAAGACACTCGTGGGCTTATGTTCATTGGAAGTAACAATCGGGACACAAAAGTTGAGAGTTGACTATTAACTTCGTCAATATGTAAGCAACGAGAACGAATCGTGTAATAACCTCAGCGTCTAATCGCCTCACCCATGGATCTACTGCAATAGAAACATTATGCTCTATTTTTTTCAAATTGGACGCTTTTTATTACTAAGAAAGATTTATTCATCAAAAATGACCGTATTATCGCTCATAAGATTTAAAAACCATAATTTTTACGTGGCTAGAATAGTTTAAAAACTATTTCGCAGATTATTTTTATTAATAACGAAACATAAATTTAGCTCCGTTTTTATAATAGACATCCAGCTATAAAGATGAAATCAGAGATAGAGAGAAAGGGAGAAATAATAGAACTTAAGCAGAAAAGTTTCTAACTAAACGTATTGTTATGAAGGGACCGTGTAATCTCAACCACGAATACTAATTCATAGCAATAAGGATCCCTATTGTCAAGTGGCGCACAACGTAGCCTATAAATCGCCATATGCGATCTCAGGTACTGTTAATGCAGATGCAGTGCAGAATCACAGA
Source organism: Aspitha aspitha aspitha (assembly GCA_018246895.1). Taxonomy (NCBI): domain Eukaryota; kingdom Metazoa; phylum Arthropoda; class Insecta; order Lepidoptera; family Hesperiidae; genus Aspitha; species Aspitha aspitha. Next base: position 1,497 of record DWGJ01000711.1, on the reverse strand, counting down.
TGCCTTGTTATTCTTGAAGCTTAAATTAGCACATTTATCACGCGCTGCAGACTAAACCAGAATATCACAATGCAAGCAATAATATTAAGGTAAGTACTAATGTTCTGAACAGTTTGTTACACAATTTGTACCTTATGGAATTTTTGGTTCAGCATGATGCATCTTGGAATACATGGAATGTTTGGAATGGTTCAAGCAGACGCCTAGTTAGTAAAATGCCTATCAATGTAGCGAAACCAACATACTCGTAACTCGTAATTATGGTTCCAAGCTTTCATTTTGTTTAGCTGCTCTATTTTGAGTTGATATTAAGTATAAGCCTATAAGCCTACAGCCTTGAGCGACTTATTGTTCAAATATTTATAATAAGTCTATAGAAAAAATATTGAAGCAAACTCCAAGGGAGAGCATCAGAGGATATTCAAAGAATGCTTAGTAGAATAACTTAAATTGACTTTCTTGATATATTCAACATATATTTCATGGTTCGATATTTATTTAAATTTAGAATCAACTCTCAACGATCACATACGCTTTATGTAAATGTTGAAATAATAACTCTTCCCTATCAGCTCGCCGTTGTCGGGATAAAATAAACAGGAAGAATTTATTTAGATTATTAAAAGTGCTATGCCACCATTTTGCTATTGAATGGAATGATCCTATAGAATATTTCACGCAGACACTTATATAATAGCAATGTAAAAGCTTCCAACATTTTATCTATCAATTGTACATACACTCTGTTTCTATGTAGAAGGAATCGTAGGCTACTATAATTATAGATCGTACTTTGTGTAAAAAATATGCGATTACTTCAAACATTAAGGATTTAGTGCTGGACACAAGACATTACTTGGCCCGCAATAAAAATGTATCTGAGTCACCATCTTTACGAACGTTCCGTCAGTTCACGTCTCATTCGGGCGATTTTACGACGTAACAGCGGGAAATGCGTAAAAACGCCCAAACGGCTTGCGAAAATTGGTCACTCCTCGACTAACAAGGTGTCAGGGTCACAGCAATATGAGGAGTTATTAAAGCTCGTAAACGGACCGCGAAATGCACTACCTTACTTCACAAGTGTCGTTTCCTTTAATGTGCGCCATGTGTTGCCATCCTAACTACAGCTCGATTTAACGTCCTCTTTTATTAGCTATTTCGCAACAAGTAGAAAGCGGATCGAATTATTGCGTCAAGTTGTAACAGTTATAGTGTTGTGATATGTATACTATTGCTATGAAAATACTAGTTATGGCCACGCCTACTTCCCGTACTCCTTACAAAATTCTTTCACTTATCCTACATTCATCAAAGGCGTTATACAGATGAATGATCTATTACAGATATACTTGTTCTTCTTTTTACATTCATCTCTTCAAAAAATGACTAAAATCGATCTAGTAGTTTTGATTTATTCATTACTGCCCGTGGCCCACACGCGTTAAATTTGAAGTAAAACAATTCCCCTTTCCCTATACCATGATTATTTTACAT
>DWGJ01000710.1:0-26117 GCA_018246895.1 Aspitha aspitha aspitha | reverse complement strand
CCGCGCGCCGCACGGGGTCGCGCGCGTCCCCCCACACCACCCTGCCAACACGCACGCGTTAGAAAGAAGAAAGAAAGAAACATTTATTTATCGTATTAGGACAGCACATAATATACAAAAAAAACAAATAAAATAAAAATTGAGACAAAAACAATGCTAATTGCAAAAAAAACTCAAACAAAAAAAACACTACACAAAAAAAAGCCTTAAAGAAATATAAAAAAGAAACAATGCTACAAAAAAAAATACAAAAGAAAAAAACAAAAAATTTAAGACGATCTGTGCTGCTCGTAATACGACAAAATGGACCGAACTCGGCTTTTGCCGTGACGTCGCGACGATCACGGCGCTGATATACCTAACTTAAATATGATATACCTAAATATAATATACCTAAATTAAATATGATTTAATCATTTATCGGCCAGTAATAGCACTACCTCCTGTTAAGGCTGAGCTCTAAGATGTACTATGTAATGAAGATTTCATAGTGAAAAAAGTGATGGTCAGTGAAACTGACAACGTTTCACCATTTTTTATTAACAGAAAGACTTTCACAATTTAATGGCAGAATTAATTTACAAACCTTAAAAGCGACATCATGGCATTTATTTATACTAGTTTTAATAGGTATTGTTAATTTTTTTTTTCAGCCGTTTCAACGGAAACATCGACGTAAGACAGCACTGTTTGTGTGATCGATGTTGACATTTTTCTAATAAATTGAAGAAACCTAATAATTTTAATGCAAATACGAAATTGAGGACTTTTATTGATTTTACAGTCCTTAAAATACCATTCACTCATTATCTTGTACTACAAAGGACGATTCGGTTAATTAAGTTTATACGTAACAAATCGGTTATATTTTATTTTCATATACATAATTTGTTGTTAATTTTTCTAGCGATAATCATGGACGAGTAATCAACTTTTCAATGATCCAATCTTAAAGATTCAGAGTTATGTTTACAAATTTATATATGAAGTACGTGTTGTTTTTAGGCGGCACTATATATATTTATGTAAATTTATATTTAGGTATTTATTTATTTCTAAATAAAACGAGATTGCTTCTGACATTTATATTTTGATGCTGGTTTAAAGATATACACATATAAATAAAAATGTATTTTAAACCAATCGTTTTTAAATCAATTTCCCTTTCTGTTTCGATTGCTCTGCTTGAATATCTGCTGATGATTTTGAAATACCTAACGATAGCATACGTACTCGGCAAATACGGAATGGCTTTAATGTTACCCTAGGACTTACCGGAGTCAGAAAGATTTGTGATACTACGATGTTCATCTTTGAATTTAGGCCCAGCTTGAGATATAACAAGACATAAGACATGTACCTTGGGCTGCCAATGATGGCCGCGCTGTCTTCCACCTTCCGTGCTGTACGCGCGAAGTAGTCGCTTACTGAGACAGGAGTTAGACACGATATGAACATCAATAAATATATCGATTATTGAATCATTACAACAGAATATTACCCACCTTTTATAAAAATTACATACATATCGTCAAGCCAGGTCCCTAAGGGGGTAGACAGAAAGCAGCGAGTGACAAATATCTCGGTCCTTATAAACCTGACTTTAAATAAATTACCATTTATAATATTACACGGGCAGTGCACAAAAACTTACTTGTTGACAGAATGTTGTTGTCTCCATCTGTCTGTTCATATGATGAACTTATTTTCATCACATTCAAATAAAGGAGTAATTCAAATGACGCTGCTATTTCCATATACTTATCATTATACCCGATTTACGACTGCAACTAACGATGCTCACGTATCATAACTCTTACACCTAAATCGCATTTGTGTTAAATGCTTACGAACACTATATTATGACTTTAAACTACACCGTCTAGTAAAATGCCTAAATCGTAATGATTGGCATCAAAATAATGTCATTGGTTTTGGACCTCTTTGGTAGTACCTAAATTAGTTCAAAATATTAGTAGAGAACCTAAAAAATTGTGAATTATTCCTTTCCATTTAACGAATTCGCATTCCATATTATTTATTATTTTTCAGCAATTTGTGGCCCCGATGAAGTATATTCAGATTGTAAGAATGGGGGATGCGACCAAAGAAATTGTTCACAATTGGGTAGACCAATCGTTTGCATAGACCTGGTGGAAGGCGCCTGCCAGGGAGGTTGTGTTTGCAAGCAGGGTTATTTGCGTACTGCAGATGGCGTTTGTGTTCCAACCGACCAGTGTCCCAGTAAGCATTATATTGCTAAATAGAACCTTAAATAATAGAATCATCTAAATACCCAGTAACTGCGTCAAAAAATAGAAAATTAAACAAACAAAAATCCAAATTTGTTTGATAGTTTGTAAGTTACAAAATTAACAAGATTATAATCGTAACTCTTCTCCTAAATTTTTGTCAAGCAACATGTCTCTTCTGACTACGACATTTAAGGATAAAACCAAGATCTACTAAAACTTTTGTTAAATTGTTCCATAGATAGATTCCATAGATTTGTATGATACTTTGCAGAAAACGAAGTGTGCAACAAGCCTAATGAATACTTCGACCGATGTCCACCGTCCTGCCCCGCCAGGAAGTGCGGCACTGATGATCGATTAGTCTTCTGTAAAAAATCCCCCAAAGTCGGAGATCCGGATTGCAATCCTCCAAGCTGCCGCTGTAAAGCTGGCTACTACAGAAACAATTATGGCGACTGTGTCACATTCGAGGAGTGCTGTATGTTCATTGAAATACCTACCAAAAGTAGAAAAACAACCAAATAAATATGTGCCAGTGCCCATTTTCATTGCATTTAAAAACAGTCCATTGTTTCTTCATTATTAAGAATAGTTAGAATATAATTTTGCTTTTACATAACATTATTGTAACCAATTTAATAACATATAACTAAAATTTCTGATTAGGGGAGCCTTTTGGAAGCATAATAGCTTATTTCTTCCAACGCACGACATACTTCAAGGAACTCTAAATGACATTCGTGTATATAATTTCATTGCAAAATAATGCGTAACTTATAATATTGTTTTCACGTTACAGCAATAGAGTGCGGCTCCAATGAGATCTACTATCCATGTCCTAAACCAACTTGTGCTAATCAAACCTGTGATAACATCGGTAAAATATTCAACTGTCCTTTAATTCCTGCCAACTATACATGCAAAGGTGAATGCCGTTGCCAACCGAATTTCTACAGAAATAGAAGCGGGAAATGTGTGGACAAAGACCAGTGTAGTAAGTGTATTTTATTACCTAAAAACGTACCTATATTTAGGTTGACGAATTAGACAAGAATTAGATTACAGAGATAAAACAGCATGTCATAGCAATCAATGTGTACGGTACTTGATTTAAATCTGAAACATTATGAAATCAAAATGTTCGCAAAAAATTACCGTTGCTTTAAACAAACCTATGAGCTTGCTGCAGTTGTTTGATTTTTTAGAATGCCAAGGTCCACATGAATACTTTGCTTGCGACAACGCGTGCGATAATGAATGTGATAAACTCAGCACGCAAAGCCATGCAAACTGTCCTATTGTCAACGTTAAGTGCAACGAGATGTGCTACTGCGAAGAGGGGTACGCGCGCGACAGTAACAAAATCTGCATACCGATATCTCAGTGCCCCAGTAAGTAAAACTGAATGTGTAAAAGTCAAATTCAGACATGAACAAACACATGCTCACTAATAAACACATTCATTAACGCCACAGTAAATATACACCAAGTTGCAACATTATGTAAATTTCATAAGTCCAAAAGAATGTAATTATGACGCTTCATATTTCTATTCAAATATTAAATCTCTGGAAGGGTCTACTATTTTCTTCTTAATTTCGGTACCAACATTGAGACATTCCAATGTTTAGAGCCAAATGTGAAAAAGCCATGTTTAACAATTTTATTCTTTGTACAGAACCAGTGTGTGGTGCCAATGAAGTTATTTCCAAGTGCGCAAACAGTCCCTGCATAAAGAATTGCGCAACTAAGGATCTGAACGTTCAGTGCAGACCAGACCCTGCCAGTTGCAAATCTGGCTGTGTTTGCATTGATGGATATTATAGGAATGGTAATGGCGTCTGTGTTCCAAGTGATAAGTGTCCAAGTAAGTACATAGCGAGGGTTATATGTTGATACCTATATCATCGGATTCTTCTATTCGTATAAGTAGTATTTATTGTCCTAAAAGTCTACAATAACTAATACTGTAATGATGTAAATCCCATCGCGTACTCGTATGTCGTTGAATTTCTTTACCCAAACATGTAATTTAACACCGTTCATTACTTTTTTATGACTATAATATCATTAACTACAGTGAAGATAATCGTTCTAAGAAAATCTTACATTAGACCGTTAGACCGTTGTTTCAGAGTGTAATTCTTTTTAATTCTCAGAGAATTGCAATGAGAACGAGGAATATTCTGACTGTCCAAACAAAGTGTGCCGTGCGAAGACATGTAAAGAACTTGGTTTCCCACTGAAATGCCTTAATTCGGACAATAACAGCAATGACTGCGGAGAACCCTGTTGTATTTGTAAAGAAGGTTTCGTTAGAAACAAGGATGGAAAATGCATATCTGAAAGAGATTGCCGTAAGTAATAACGTATTACTACTTGCTTTGTTTTGTATTATAAAGAAACAGATATAAATATGCTTGTCGGAAATCTTATAGTGTACAGTGTTCATTGGAAGTATCTGGAGTGAAACGTAAATCTCATCTGAGATCAGGTACAAACGCACTAATTCTCTGGGGGACTCAATGGTGGGATGTCTTGATACTCAGTATTAGTGTTAAGAGTATTATAACAAGATAGCATGGCAGGGAGAAAAATAATTTTTAATTTTGCGTTTGTTGGCGTTGATGTTCATGCATCATTATTGTTAATCAAACCTCGTTGCATTATTGGATATGGCAATATGTGTACCTTTCTAGTTATATCAAATAATATTTATACATATGAAACCACGTAAAGTTTTAGATATTTATAACAATTTCGAATATGATCCTGGAAAACAAAGACTGAAAATAAAGAGACGCTACCATTGCTGTAACGATATAATGTGTACTTGTTCTAAGATAAAAATATGTTGGATGGATTTGTTTATTCCTAACAGCTTCTTGTGGAGGAGATCCAAACGCAGAATCCGGCTGCGGAGTGTTCTGCACCCGCTGCGACAACTACAAAAGCAATGGAAGAGCGTGTCCACTGTTCTGTCGACTAAATGGTTGCGAATGTCGGAAAAATTACATTTACGACTCAAACAAAAAAAGATGCGTTCTACCGGAGGACTGTCGTAAGTGAATTAGTCATATGCTGTTTCGTGATATGATGTAAATTAAATAGGGTTTAATCATTTATCGGCCAGTAACAGCATTGCCTCTAGCGGTTTAGATGTAAGTGTAGATACACATATATCGTAAACGTAGCCGCTCACCGAATCAACTCGACCATTTGATAGGCCGTTCTCATTAGACAAACAGTTTTATGATGTTTATACTAGTTTAATAGGTATTGTTAATTTGTATTTTTTTCAGCCGTTTCTACGGAAACGTCGGACTAAGACAGCGCTATTTGAATAATCGAACACCTATTGACATTTTTGTTATAAATTGAAGAAACCTAATAATTGTATGCATATATGAATTGCAGGTTTTTATTAACTTCACAGTCTATAAAATACCATTCCTTCGTTATCTCGTACCTACTACAAAGGACGATTCGGTTGATTAATTTTTCATGTAACAAATCGATTTTTTTAAACAACAGTAGGTATATCTTTTGCTGTTAATTTGTCTAGGGTTTATCATGGACGATTAATCAAGTTTTCAATCGTTCAATCGAAAAGATATAGAGTTACGTTTGCAAACTTATAAGAACGTGTCCTTTTTACGCGACACTATTTTATATTTATTGTTTATACATATATTTCTATAACAACGGGATTGCTTTCGAAATTTATATTTTCATGTTAGTTCGAAGATACACATATATAAATAAAAGTATATTTTCAAACAATCGTTTTTAAATCAATTTCCCCTTTCTGCTTCAACTGCTCTGCTGCTGCTGACGGGAGACCGTTTGCACCGCGAGGGTGCTCACGGCTCACCGCTGACGCTTTACGCCGCCTCTGTATATACATAATTAGTATTGCCAAAAATATATGATCTTCTAAAATTATACATGTTTTTCATCTTCATCCTATCCTGTTTCCTTTTTGCATAATAATAATTCACCAATTGATACAGGTATAGGTAGAAACCTTATTAATCAAGTATTAAATTAAGGTTGCATATACCTACTTTATATAAATTACTATCAGTTTTATTGTTTTTATAAAGTACTCAAGTTTAACTAATACCTTAATAAATTCTTAATAATTAATTGCTCCGGTAAATATTGAATAGAGAGTATTAATAGGTGGTTGCCGAGGTTGTAATCTAACCACCTGTCGCTATGTTTTAACTGACGTTTACAGCATAGACTATACTATAGGTAACAGTTATGATGTTTTTGATGAATATACTTTGTTCAGCGATCTCAGGGTGTAGTAGCTCACCATGTATTATAGAAACCGATGTTAAAGAAATACACAGAGTATATATTTTTTGCAATACTCTATTGACACTTGAAAATACTTAATAGCTCTCTTATACATTATTATCTGTATTTGAAGTTCAAAATTTATAACGGCATTAACTGTATCTATCGTCATTTCAAGGTACATCTTAGACACGTAAAACGACATTTGTTACAGCACTGGCATGCGGTCCCAACGAATTCGTCTCTAAGTGCGCTAATAATCCATGCATTAAAAAGAACTGCGCTCAAAAAGACCTCCATATTGTATGCAGGCGGAATTCTACAAACTGCAAAGCTGGATGTTTGTGTATTGACGGATACTTACGAGCTGACAATGGCACCTGCGTTCCAAAGGAACAATGCCCATGTAAGTTTATTTATTTCTTAGCTTGATATGACGGAAAAATATTTGTAATGTATTGCTGCAATATTAAACTTATATGTATTAAGTTATTAAACTCTTTGTACCATGGCAGTAGGGCAGGGCAATATTATTTATTTAACATTAAAGAATATTATCATGTCAAATAATCAAATATTTTATCCAAAAAGCTACTATGTTTATTAGATGGCATGATATTTATTATTGTATCGCTTTTTTCAGGTAAGGAAGTGTGCACCAAGCCTAATGAATATTTCGACCGATGTCCACCATCCTGCCCTCCCAGGAAGTGCGGCACGGATGACCGATTAGTTGACTGTAAACCGCAGCCAAAAGTCGGAGATCCGGATTGCAATCCTCCAAGCTGCCGCTGTAAAGCTGGCTACTACAGAAACAATTATGGCGACTGTGTCACATTCGAGGAGTGCTGTATGTTCATTGAATTATCAATAGAACCATCTACATTTTATAAGGAAGCTTCGTTTGTTTTTCTGTTGCAGCAATAGATAGTCCTATTAAATTTGGATATTCCCTTTTGTATTATCCACCATACTGAAATCATTTATCATTCATTAATTTTTAGCCAATTGCAAGAATAACGAGGAATATTCAGATTGTCCTAACAAGGTATGTAGAGCGAAGACTTGTGACGAGCTGGGCTACCCACTACCGTGTAATCAATTGAACTACAACAATACTGACTGTGGAATAGAAGGTTGTATTTGCAAGTCAGGTTTCGTGAGAAACAAGAATGGAGAATGCATATCTGATTCAGATTGCCGTAAGTAATGACTTATTACTACTTGTTTTGTTTTATTTTATTTATTGCATATATCGCACAAATTTAACGTAACAATAACATTTGTATCACATATTAACGGTACAAATTCATACATCCCAGGTCTTGATTAGCTTGAATATCGATAACAAGATATCCGGGAAAAAGGTAAAATGATTTTTTTATGTATAGTAACTTTGATATTTTCAACAAACCATTGTAAACTTTCAACAAATATACAGATATAACCATTCATTTTCGAGTATGCTTGTTGCTTCATCGTTATATATTGATTTTGTTTATTCCTAACAGCATCCTGTGGAGGAGATCCAAACGCAGGACCCGGCTGCGGAGTGTTCTGTATCCGCTGCGACAACTACAAAAACAAGGGAAGAGCGTGTCCAGCAAGCTGTCAAGAAAATGGTTGCGATTGTCGGAAAAACTACGTATACGACCCCACTAGAGGGATATGCGTCTTACCGGAGAACTGTCGTATGTAACTCGCTCTTATACGGATTAGATTAAAATAATTGTGCACACATATCGCTGTACGGTAATAAATAAATACAAGTTTATAATGACCAAATGTGACAACAAATACTAATAATAATATCTGAGATAAGTTAAAAACTATCATGACCTATGTTTTTCCAGTTCGGTTTTTTTTAGTTTTATTATAAACAAACAGTTTGTCGTATTCTGCAAAGCAGTAGACATATACATACATAGTCTTGCCATAAGTACTGTTACAAAGAAAAACAAATCTTTTTTATTGTACGTAACAATTATTACTATTACAGTGTTTTAGTTTATCGCAATTGAAAAAAAAATTTTTTGATCATCAACTATCAAAATTTCTTAATACGGCAACAAAATGACTTTGACTGATTATTTGTTATTTCAGCGCCTGCAAAAAACTCCACTACAACCCCACCACCGAACACAAGTGATCTTCTAGAGAATTTTTATAAAGGAAATTTAGAGTTCACAACAAACTTTCTATATGTTGGTACTACTTAATATTATTAATTTGTGTTATTTGAGTGACCTCATGGTCGAGTCGTTAAACCATGACTGAGGATCGGGAGGTCAGCGGTTTGATTCCCATCCAGGACAAACATCTGTGTAATGAGCGCATTTATTTCTTCTGTGTCTGGGTATCTATATATATAAGTATACCGTATGCACTCGTATGTACCTAATGTTCGTTTATCAGCCCGTTACCACAACTCAGGCGTTCAATTGCCTCATTTAGAATAAGATTGTAGAACTCTCCGCAGTTATTATTATTATTATTTGAGTTTCAATCAAATGCAAGTATTAGACAGTAAAGGAACGCACTTGAAATGTGACAAAGCATAGCTATACAAAAACTTTATAAAAAGGTTATATTTTGAAGCTTACAAAGCTGATCTTGACTTCTAAGAAAGATTAATTTAATTAGCATTCTAACATTAATTAAAAAAACGAGAACTGATAATCAACTAACATTGTTTATTTCTAATTTATATCCCTCGATGCCACCATGGCTGAAATTAACACACGTACAGTGTAGAGAAGGCAGTCGTAGTATAATTTCGTCAATTAGATAAATAAGAATTCCTCTGTTTCAGAACGTTGTGAAAGACAATCCTAGTAAAAGCGTCATAATGTCGCCATTCAGTGCTCTAATTTTATTAACTGAGTGTGCACTGCAGGCGACAGATGAAACCCTTGAAGAACTGTTAAAAGCTTTTAACTTGAAAAATCAAGATGAGGTATATTTATTAATAACAATATTATTTCGGACCCAATACAGTTACATTTACTTTCTATAGAATATTGCTAGTAAAATTAGCACATGTTTCAATATGCTTATTATGTTTCCACGCTATTCCTAGATCAGGATAGTAGTACCAGCTATTTTGGACTCCATAGCAGAACAGAAGAATGTAACTCTCACTTTGGCTGGAAGAGTTTATGGGAATAACAAAAGTAAATTCAGTGAAGCGTTCAAGAAAGACACTAGGGAAATTTACAGAGCCGAAGCTGAGAATATGGATTTTAGTAGGCCGCAAGCAGCAGCTGACCGTATTAATTCATGGGTAAGTCTAGCATAGAAGATCTTAATGATCCTGAGGTGACTAAAAATGTAACTCATTGTTATTATACCGTATCATTCAATATTTGATGACTTGCTGTAAAAATGAGTAGGATAAAAACCATAGTCCACCATTCAGGTCAAGTGCGGATCGACACTTGGTTGCTACCTCTTAGAGAATACACCGGCCAACCCTAAAGCATGCAAGTTATGCACCTAACTTCATAAAGTGTAAGCTGTTGCCTTGGCGTACGACTTCCATACCCACAGACCTTTAGGATGGGACGCACGAAATCAAAACTATTAAGTTTAGTTGCATTTGTTGCTTTGCTGATTCGATTTATTATTAATGTGTTTGATGTAAAACTTTTGAGTAATACGAAGAAATCTAAATGGTTAAAATTCTTTAAGGTCGCAAATCAAACAAGGAATAAAATCAAGGATCTCGTATCAGCGGATATGCTCACTCCCAATACAGAATTAGTTTTGGTCGATGCTATCTATTGCCTGGTAAGCATTTGTTTATAATTTATAAGAACAGGAATAGTACTATATTTTCAGGAAATTATTTTTGTTCAATCTATGCAATAGACATAATATATCGCTTATATCACTTTTAGGCTGAGTGGCGCAACAAATTCAATCCAAGCAATACACAACCAGGTACATTTTACGTTTCAAAAACTAAAAACATTACTGTAGATTTTATGAATCAAATTAGTTATTTGAACTACGCTGAAATTGAAGAATTCAATGCCAAGGTAAGCTTCTGTGTTTGCTTTAGGTAAGCGGAGCATCACTTTTCATAATTCTACAAACTATCTTTTATGTATTTTGTCTTTCAGGTCTTAGATCTTTCATACGTAAATGAAAATTTAACTTGTTTTATCTTCCTACCGAATGATAAGGATGGTGTATTAACCCTAGTGTCAAAACTTATGAATCCAAATGCCTTAGAATCTGCGAGGAAAAGTCTGAAGAATACAAGAGTACAGGTACAAATTCCTAAATTCACCTCAACTACAACCGTCGATTTGAAGGAATACTTACAAAAGGTAAATTATTTATTTATGACCACTATGTTAAATAACAATACAATGATAAAATAATTTGCAAGACCTTTAAGTACTGAGAAAAGCAAAAAATGTAATAGTAATGTTTTTACAGCTTGCCATAAAGTCTTTATTCGATCCACGTGGCGGTATGGTTGGCATTCTCGAGGATCCACGTATCAGGTTGTACGTGTCAGCTGGTATACAAAAAGCTAATATAATCGTTAACGAATCGGGTTCAGAAGCATCTGCTGCCAATGGTATGTATCTGGAAAGATATATTTATAAACTTACTTTGGCTGTTGAATGTCTGACTAAAGATACGGACTAGTAGATTCTACTTCATTGGATCGGACACCGTAGTAGTGTAATTAAGAGTGTCGATTGCCGACATGGTAGATATACGAAAACTATGATACTTAACTGCGCATTTCCTTTTTAATTAACAATGAGATCATGATACAGACAATAAATATGTACAATTTACAATGGTACAACTATATCTGTACATTACAGTACGTATATATTTTTAAGATCACATTTAACCCGAATCGTAATTCTGGTATAAAGTGGGCGCCGTAAAAGTTTACTCTAATTTCAATACAAAGTGAAATAATTACTGGTTATACTTGTAGGTCCATTATTATGAGATGTCTATTGATGATTATTACCAAATAGTGCACTCGAAATAAGTTGTTTGTTTGTCCCACGATTGTTCAGCATGTTATGTTATCTTTCAGCTGTTGTAGGCGTTAGAAGTTCAGCTGTACCAGCTCTTCCGGTCCTATTTATCGCAGATCATCCCTTCGTTTATTATTTAATGTTTAAAGAAACACCCATTTTCTGTGGCGTGTATGCAGATAATTGATTAATAATTCAAATAAATGTTTGCACTTATATACAAAATTAAATAAATATTACACAATTTGCACTTTCTATTAATCGTCAAGTCAAGAAGAATCTATGAATATAGAAGCGAAACAAATTTCAAAGAGTAACCAAAATAGTTTATTATTCATCAAACCCAAAAACAATCCCTAATGTTTGCCAAATTATTTAAATAAAGAAATTATTATATTTCACGTATTAGAATGCAAACAAACTTCTTTTAATTGGTTTTCCAGACCTCCTTGAAGAATAATCACTCAGGATGAGTTGAACTTGCTTGAATAAACAAGATGACAAATGGTTTCTCGTAAACTTTTACAATAATATGTCTAGTTGAAGTAGATTTCTGAGCTTCATTTTTCAACATTTATCTTTGTTATTTCTATGCGTATTAATCTGGTAGGTAATGATTTGTGAATTGTATGATGGTTCCCTTGAGTGGTGTATGCAATTATTATCAAAAATTTCAGTAACAAATTAGAATCGAAAAACAGATGAAGATGAATTTGCAGCGATCATGATATTTGCAGATAGAATACTTTCCAATTATCTGGTATAGTAATTGTAGCTTGATTAGAGTAAGGTGTATATTTATGAAAATTACCAAAATGATACCATCAACGCAAGTTGTAAAGTTTGTATTTCTATTGTTCAGCATTTGGTTTTTCCTTTCAGCTATTATAGGCGTCGGTTCAGCAGCTATGCCAGCTCCTCCGGTACCGTTCATCGCTGATCATCCTTTCCTTTATTATTTATTGCTTCAAGGAACTCCAATTTTCTGTGGCGTGTACGCAGACAATTGATTAAATAGTACACGAAATCGGTTGTAACCTACCGTGTCTAAGACAATTGTCGTTAACAACAAAGTTGTTATTTTATTTATTACATTAAAAGTATGAATATAGTTACAATTTATTTACTTACATTAAAATAAATGCTGTATAATATCCACCATTTTACTGATCATCACGCCTGTTACTTAAAGTCTCGAGAAGTATACGAGCTAAAGAAAATTCGATAAGTAACTAAAATACTTTATTTTTCAACGAAGGCGAAAATTATTTTTAATGTTGTTCTTTTAAAATTCGTTGCTGAAATATACCTGAAGCATTAAAATAGTAGATTCATAGATGTAAAAGAGACTCCTACTTTTGAAACGCGACCTTATGAATTGACTATTTTTTGGAAAAAATATTACTCCTCGAATCCTGCGACTTAAATTAGTTAACTGAAATATGTAATTATTACCTATTACGTTTTAGGGCGCCTACAGACAACTTTTAATTGATTTTCCAGAGCTCTGTGAAGAATAATCAATCAGGATGAGTTAAACTTGCTTGAATAAACAGGATGACAAATGGTTTCTCGTAAACTTTAATAATAATATGTCTTGTTTAAGTGTTGAGCTAGACTGCTGAGCCTCATTTTTTAATAAAATAATCTTAAAGGAAGCATTAAACTTTCGCCATAGTTGCTGTACGATATTTTTAATAGCTCAATTGGCACTTTACGCAACGGGAAAAACCCTTCAGCAACTCGTTGAACGCTCTCAGCTTTAAGGGCAAGATGTGGCACTTCACTATTACTTGGGAAGTAATCTGTTCTAACTTCAGATTCTACAAATTATGATTCTTTCATAATTGTCATATGAATGGTATACACGATGCTGTGATGGAAGTTTTCATTAATTATCCAAAATTCCTAGAAGAAAAATGACCCTAGATTGCATAGATAAACAAAATGAAGCATGTAGAAAAATAGAGGTACATTTATATTCGTTTCAATAATCCAATCTGCTACATAAGGTACATAAAATACTTGTACTTCACATGATACCTTTCAAAGTATTGAGGAATAAAACGAACCACTTATTAAACCAATAAAGATGCAATGGAAATTTATCTGTAAGGCCCAAGGATGAAAAAAAGACATAACTCCAAAACCTAATGCCTCAAACCGTTTTCAATTGATGTAAATACTAACAGATGTAATGTAAACTAATCTAAAGAAACAATATTACTAATGGTCCAATGGGACAGTTTCCAACTAATAGGTATTAGTAGAATTTGCCGCGGATGAGAAAATTGACAGGCCGGGATCAGATGAATTTAAGAGACCCATTCTTACTTATCAGAGCAAATCCTGGATAAGCTGTGAAAGGAAATAGCGTCGCGGTATCAGTCGGCGTCGATAACTGAAAACGCTTACCAATTGTCCTTCTAAATACTCCCAAGTACCTACAATTAAGTCCAGTATATTTTTTATAACAATAACAATCTTGAGACACCTTCACACATGACCATCTGGTTCCAAAACCGTCAGAGCCTGTATTTGGTGACCATACATGCATACAGGATCTTTGACTTAGCAGTCAGGTTCACTTAAACACTAGACCAACCAATCAAGCCCGTTATAATTGATATTTATTCAGAGCAGTTGCAGTTATCATATTGCTTAGGTGACCTCGTACAATAGGGCTAGTTGCGTCCAGCAATACCAAATGCATTCTACTTGTGCAGTATATTAACATACCATTAAAAGTAAAACCATATCGCTGATATTTTGCCAGTTTACGTCATTTATGTTTTCATTACCAAAGACAATTAATGTTACCATCAATTGGCAGAATTATAGGATTAGGTTATAATATTTCAACCAGAGACAATTGGGAAATAAGCCCTTCTTAATACAGAAAAACACTTAATTTGTGTTGTTTCGTTTACCGATTTTCAATTACATTCACTATTGTGGTAAGTGCAACGTTTTTATGGACAGTGAAAAATACATTAAAATGGCGCTTGAGCAACACTGCTCATTGCGTTAGACAATCTGCCAATGGAATTGTTATAACAGTCGGTGCAGCGTGTTTATAAAACGCTTTTACCCGTCTTATTTTTTCAATGCATTCTCTTTTATTTCTTTGTAACAATGATACAACCGCTACAAATACTGTAACTACTGTACACCAAAGGGCAATTACTCAAATTGATTTTGCAATGACGTCACAACTGTCTAATTTATCGGTAGCATTTTAATGTGTAAAATAATGTCTCAGCAACTCTTTTTACATATCACAACAACAACACAACAGGGCACGGCTTTCTGAAGCAACCACGCCAAGTCTCGACCATATCCCAGCACACTTCAAGTGCTTCACGCTTCACGAGTTAGCCATTTACCAATATAACAGATGTTTTTAAAATGCCTTTAAAGACTCCAATGAGGTTCAACGATTGTTACCTAATGATAACAATTCAGACGTGGTCGCCTACACAAATGTAAACCGTCCCCTGTGTCGCTTCGTTTTGCAAATCGCTTGTATTTTTTTTGCAACCAAGTTGAAGCAAGCGGATCTCTGTGATAAGAGCCAAGCCAGTTCATTTTCGTCAGTTTTAGTAGACCGAAATTATTATTGTTTATGATTTGTTTGTGGACAATAAAAATGTCTCTTTTCTGTCACAAATTTATATTATGTATTCTACCTTCCAGTTATTTCTCATCTCTTAAATTCCTATAATATACAAAAAGAATCTATCATTCGTTACCCTCATTACTCTCCTATTCAGATGAGACAAATCTTTCCTAATTTGTCGGAGAGGTTTTAACGGAATGATTCTCAAGACAGTCGATAGATCACGTTAGCGAAACTGGTTTCCTCTAAGGATTTGCGTATCCAAAGCGTGAGAAACCGTGGACTTTTATACATTTTAAAATAGTTAAATGCTCAGTATAAAGTTTTTATCTGAATTATAATAACATTTTGTTCTGACAAAGCTTTAAAATGTAGAAAGTTGTCAATACTAACATTGTTGATTGAAATGAATATAGGGAAATTTTAAGGGTTTTGCTCTGACTTTTACGCACTGAACAGTGTTCCCAATAAGCCATACAGTATTGATGATTTAATTAAACGTTTAGTTGCCCTAAAACTTTCTCCCGAAGAGGCTCAAGGCTCCGCGGTCCTCAGGGAATGTTTTCCGTTAGAAAGGAATTTGTAATTAAGAAACCTTCGAAACGAAATCTGTTTACAGCCTCGACGAAAGTATTTATCTTATTCGGTTTCGCTAAGTATCCATTCTCTTGATGAGGAAATTCGGATAGTTTGAATACTCTTCATTGTTTCGGCTGTATCGGAGAAAATGTGTACGCTGTTGGTACTCGTAAAATCGTACGTATCTTCATGACATTTTGGAAATATTTTAAAACCTCCGTAGGAATGAATTATTTCGAAAAACGATGAGATTGCAATATCTAATACAATTTCGTAATTTGATTTCAATTTACTATCTCATACAAATTTTAATTGATCGTGAAATTAAAATATATAATTGTATAAATAAAGTCACTTAAGCGTATGAAACGAGCAAGCGACAGTCACAAGTAACTGCTCCTGCCCGTGGACATCTACATACAACCGTAATCAATTAAATCTATAGAATGGGACTGTTAATACTAATTAGTATGAATTTACTACGTATACGTGTCGGTCACTATAGTAATAAGTATAAGTAACGCTGACGGGTTGGAATCAAATCTACATAATTTATCATTAAAAATATTCTGTGATGAAAGCAGACGAAAGATTACAGACAAAACAAAATAAATCGTGAACTGATTGAAACGCGCTGGTGAAATTTAAGAACCAAAACAATTAAATCTTATTCAATGTTCGTGGGCGTTGGGCGCCGGTCGGTCGTGAACTTTATAAGCGACTCGAACTCGGGCTGTCGACTAATTTGCCAGACGACCAGTTTCTACTCCGACGATTTTAGATCCGGAACAACTTCCTTGATGGAAAGCAAACTTGGAGCGTGCCATCGGTATACCGAATATACGGATTTTTCAATGAAAGCTCCTGGACATCGCTCCGTTTACTCTGCGTTCTCAGTGAGTATTTTGCTTTTAATATGACGTGTGCAACGTGAAGAAAAATGAAACATGCGTCAACTCATATAACCTATCTATGAGTACAATGAGCTGTTACCCGCGGGTTCACCCCCCTGGTCTTACAGTTGTTGCGCTCGTAACGCCATCTTCAGTGTATATTTGATTAAAACATGTTTTCCTAGGAAAATGAGATATTTTTCAATAAAAAGCAGCCTATGTCACTCTCTAGTTCTTCATCTCCATACAAAAAATAAAATCGATCCATGACTCGGTTTTGACTTGAACTTGAAGCAACAGCTTTCGATTAAAAAAAAATCATTAAAATCGGTTCACCCAGTAAACAGTTATTAAGTAACAAACATACAAAAAAACATACAGAATTGAGTATCTCCTCCTTTTTTGAAGTCGGTCAAAAATTAGCCGGCATGGTTCACGGGCAGTAGCCAATAATCTCAGGAACAATTAGCTGGATGACCAATGTTTACTGCCCCTATCGTGCAGTGTATGATTTAGTTATAAATAAATCAGAAGCAACTTCCTTGGTGAAGTGTAAAGCAAAGTGACCCGTCGACAGTGTGCTGCATGGTTGAGAATTTGAACTTGATGGACATTTTTGATTATAAAATGTAACCTTCACAAATACAAAAACAGAAACAACAAAAAGTTAACAAGCAACAAAGAATAAAATGTAATTGTATATTATAAATTTATACTGAATCCGTTTCACAAATCCAGTACCAATTCACTCAAATCCTCAATTTCCAATTAGAGTCCTTTCGAATTAAATTCACGTCCCTATTATTTAATTAACATAGCTCTTGGCATCTCGATAAGCTATTTAAATAGTCTGCGAAACAATACACAGAAACGTAAAACAAAGCCGTCGCCTGTCAACATTTCATTGGTAAATACGATCATAGATAGGTATCAAGTGAAAATTGGCCTCTACTGCTAAATGGGCATTAAGTGCTCGACAATTCTAGGACAATAATATTGTTAAGAAGAATAATAATAAGGATATTATCCTTTACTTAAATATAGACTACAGTAAACTTGTATTTAGTGGTAAATATCGGACACCTGCGTAATGCGTACACTTTATATGTATTGACAATATGAGCTAATCTTCATGTATACACATATTAGGTGAGGTTGTCTGGAAGAGATCGCTTTTTTAGCGATAAGACCGCCTTTTTTCCGTACCTTCTTCTTACAACCATGTCAATACCTGTATCTATGTGTATGTGATATGCAATAAAGAGTTTTTGTATTGTATTGTATTATATATTAAACTTTAGAGTGCCTGATTCACTGACTGACCCAGAGATCAACGGACAGGCGAAACCACAGAACCTAGAATCCAGAAATTTTACTTTTAGGTTCTATATGTTTTGTAATTGATCACTAACAAAAGGATATTGGAAATTTCACCCCTGACGGGGTAATATAGGGGTACAAACGTTGTATGTAAATTCATCAGCTTGGAAGTTAGACATTTGAGATTTCAGATTTACATTCTTGATTTTTAAAAACTTAATACATTTATTGGTAAGACAACTGTATCTTTCTATTTATGTCTATTCATGACTAGGCTGCATTTGGTTTTGGACACCATACAATATCCCATAAGTATTTGTAGGTACATAATATATTCAAAGACAGGTATAATCAAAATATTATCTTGGAACAGAAATGTATGTTTGCGTAGGTACAGGAAACTTTAAATATCGGATGCGAGGTTGTGCCCATGTACTTCCCGGAGTCCAATGAACCGACCACTTCTCCACTTAATCCCGTATCTTATTAAATTTTCCAAGTATTTAATACGTCGAATGACGTCGGACCGACTGACGGAAAAGTTTAATTGTGTGATTAATGAACACATTAGTGTCATTAACGTAATATTATCGTAATAACATCAAACTTAGTTAATAAACTACAATGACCACTTACATATGTTTACTAAGTTACATTAAATGACATGACGCTGTAATAATTTGGTTTCTTATTGTTTAATGCAATTATATCTTTCATACACTTTTTGTGTTATAAATTAACATAATGACAGCCTAGTGGTTTGGATTTGAGTCATAGTCAAATACTGGCCATCCACCTCGAACTTTACAAAGTTACGTACGTTTTATTTAAAAAAAAAACTAAATATCGCTATTTATAATGCTTGAAGCAAACCTGAGGAACACGTTAGAGTTCTCGATGACATTATGCGAAATTTCATTAATACTATTGATCTGCACACAGCAAACGTGTTAGATAAGGCCTTAATCGTTCTCATTAGGAAAGGAGCACTGAAACAATAAAAGTCACAGAAAATTAATACTGTTTTACATGTTTTAATACGAACCAACCAACAAAGAAGGTGGGTATTAAAAACAAAAACAAAAAGAAAATACCGAAAACTCGTAAACAGATACTTTAATTATACACAATGGATGAAGTTGAGTAAACATTTCATAATTAATTTCGTACTCCGTCTTTCCCCTGTTTGAGCGGAACTAACTAAAATATACAGTCGAGTGAGCTAATTCTCTATAAATTACGGGCGTAATTCCTAAAGGTCCGAGGCGAACACAGGGCGATATGAGAAGATGTATGGTCTATAATCCTACATACTATTAAATTTACATACATTTATATGTCTAGCGACCCGCAAAGTGGGTGTAAAATCAATTTAGTTTCAAGTTTGATGCATCTATACTAGACATGCATACTTAAGAAGGTACATACATTCAAAACACCTGTTTTAACGAAGAAATAGACTAGAAGAAAGCTCAAATAAATCGTGAAATTACTAACACTTGTGTATTATTTACAACGCAAAGTAACTTCCTTTACACATCTTGTACAGTAACTCCTCCTTAAAGAATACAGTTACCGGCGTCATAAATTTCAGTATACATACGAATTATTTTACATGTCCGTACTGACTTTCTTTAATACGAACTGTACACTTGTAGACAAGTTCGGAGCTTTGCCATTTCATAATCTATTGTCAAGTTAAACACAACTTCGGCACGTTTTTGTACTTGAAACCTTGACTGCTAAACCCGAAGTTGTGGCTAATTCCGACTAAAGAACAACGTTTGAGAGATGAGTACAGTTCTTCTGTGTATGGGTGCAGTAAAAATATCTATCTGAATATTACATAGTATGTATATAACGTAGCTTAGGCATTATATTTGGTCACAATACAGGCTCTGCCCCAATTTGCGATCAAATGACAGTGTTTGGAGGATGTGCCAAAATAATTAATTTTGAAAACCATGGGTTATACAGATCAGTTGATTATTAAGCCGCATATCAGCTATCTGGAAATAAATCTTTATTTTAAAATTACAAAAATTTTTATATAACAAAATTTACATTCAATGCTTCTGCGAGGTTACAAGCACTTAGATAAGCGCATAAATCGCTTGCTAAGATCTTTCTATTTTTCACCTTTCTGTGAGATCTCTTTACCTCAAAGCGATTGCCCGATGAATAGCGGTTTTGGAAGTCGAAAATTGAAGCTGAATATTTAAACATAGCTGCCGACAAAGCTGAAGTGAAGTAGCAAAGCTTTATTAATATTTCCTGGAAATATTTTAAAGTATTGATATATGTATATATTTAAATAAAAAATTAAATTAAATATGTTATGAATCTTATGGTACAAAAGGCTTTGCATTGTAATTTAAAAAACTTTACATTTCAATAATTAATAATGCAATAATAATTAAATGTAATCAACGATTATAATTTATAGTATCGGATGCCGAAATATCATTTACTTACATATTAATGAAACCTGTATTCTTTTTCTCAATAGTAATTACCACAACGATACTTGTTATAGAGTTGATTGTTCTAATTGTATTTAATCAATCGACGTTAATAACGTTAGGTAATGACAATGAACTGACAGATTAATTGAATCTGTACTATATATCCATATAAACATGTATCTTATGTACTAGACACAAAAAACTATTTTGACCGGCTCAGGCGGATTTGGTAGTTAAATGTGATACATATATGCGATTAGAGACTTTTTGTGTTACAAGACATCTATTCAAAAACCGACTCCACTCGGCATTCTCCATCTTTACGGATCGTTTACCACAACCGCGTCAAAGCGGACATCCGACAAACAGTGCTTTTATCTATAAAATTAATTAAAACGTAATATCTCCTAATAAATGTAATATCTCTAAAAGCCCACTGATTTCTGGACATTTGTACGCGTGTATAATGTAACATTAAATAATTAAATTAACATAGGAATGTACCGTATAGATAGGTACGATTAAAACTCATACTCACTAAATTTATTTAATGAAACTTAAGTTACACAAGACAACATGTGATCCTGAAATCGGAAATGCACTTGACGTTCGTATAGTTTTCAATTCCGAACACAAACGATGAGAAGATTTTCCCCAGCATACGCGCACTATGAATTTAATAAATTGTGACGTCATCGTCGTGACGATACGGCGCTCTATATGGCTGAAGGAATTTCCGAGCTCAGTCATGTGGCGTCTGTCCAAAATAGTGAAACATAAATTTATTGTTATCAAACCAAATGTTGTATTAACGCTTATATGTAGTTATTTGATTCAAGATTCAAATTGTTTTTATTCATTATAAGGTATACAATCAATGATACTGATAATGAACTGGCAATATTTTAGGTTTTTTCATATCTCATAACAGCATAGGACTAATAAATGTTGCTGTGTGACTCCGTTATATTTGCCTATCGGTATCACAATGTATTACATATAGATTAGTATATTATAGTATTTAGATCGTGATCTGGAATATTTAAAAAATGTACGAATATCACTATGTTGGTCGTAATGATCGGAGCTTTAAGTCACGCTTTATGTCTAAAATATTCTACGTTACCTATAGTAAATTCAGTGAATCCGTCCAAATTGCTACGTGTTGGATAATAAACTAGGCGAATGGAGCTTACTAACTGACAGGGTATTCATAGTTTTGGCGTCAGAACTGATTATGCATTTTGGTTTAATGATATTTGCCACACGTTAAATACAAACATAAGTCTTTATACATTTATAAGTTTTTCGATGTTTATTAAGAGTTTTGAAATTATTTTGTTTCAGAGATATGTAAGTAATTATTACCTAAGAATTAGTCGTATCTCACCATCTTAGTTGAACTCTCAGTGCAATGCGAAGATACTGTATATTCCTAATAATAAAATGCTCGTTAAAATAGATTATGACTTAGTCATACTTCATACAAAGTGCAATAGATTAGAAAAACTTTTACATATAGATGTGCATTTATGTACTAAATTGTCATCTCGTATTGAAAATTGTTACAGAGATTTCAGCGTTAAGTCACGTACCACTTGAATAAGTTCTCAGAGATCAGTGAATTCGTACAAATCGCTCCAACAATTAAACAGAGAGAGAATGGAGTGAAGTGAGAGAATGTTTACCGTTAGCAAGTAGATTTTGTATCGACATTCACTGAACTTTGATACGCGTCAATTCGAATATTACTGATATTACAAGAGTGATCTTTGAATATGACGTATAACAGAGAATTGTTTACTTGGTTTCTTTATTTCAACTGTTTAGTATTATCGTTCCATGCGTGTCAAATGTAGTAGAACGGCAATATGAGCTTTTTTAAATAACTGCATGTATTGAAAAATTATATTTATTACGTGTAATAAGTTGTTAAATGTGTTGCGATATAAAATCCACGGATGATATTACAAGTTTAGGTAAACCCTTAATATTTCTGGCAATTGCTAGTCTCCGCTAAAGCTACGTTGCGTAATGCCAACAAGTAGAATAGGGAGTGAAACATAAAACATATCCATTGTTAATATTATAAGATCTGGCATGCTTTTTATCTTACACGCGAATATTAATCGGATTCGTTATAATACGCTTTGGTGTCCGATCCGTTTGGAATCCAGCCGTAAGCAATGCGCTTGACACTGCTGAATTTCCTTAAACAAACGCAATACGATGCCGTGAGATATTTGTAGCGAACGCTGCGGTTAACCCTTGTTCCACACCAATAGTGTAACGTTACATACGGAACACGACCTTGAAAGCTTCTC
This sequence comes from Aspitha aspitha aspitha, assembly GCA_018246895.1. Lineage (NCBI taxonomy): Eukaryota > Metazoa > Arthropoda > Insecta > Lepidoptera > Hesperiidae > Aspitha > Aspitha aspitha. Next base: position 3,342 of record DWGJ01000710.1, on the reverse strand, counting down.
GTGGTTTATTATCTATAATACTAACATAACACTGCATTGAGTATGATATTGAAGTTAATGTTACTATGTACATTATGTTAGAGGTTTCACGTCTACATGTTTGTATATATACATTTAGATTAACTATTCAACTTGTTTCAACGTTAAATTTTCTATCAAAATAACATGGACGACGGATAATATTACTAAATATTCAGTAAGTGGGACTTTTATAAACGAGCACTTGACACCGCAGCTAATCAATAAATAGTTCATCAATCATCACTGAACCGTTGTCGCGATCTACCACGATCCAAGTACAAAGCCATTGCTAATGGATCAAGAATATTGGTTTACATTTTAACGCTTATAGTTTTATTTAATTTGATTAATATTACTACATAAAAATCTGTAAAATTCCACAAAAACACGCTTGATACAATACATTATTGATACTTTTTTCTATATAAGCCATCATATGTTACAGAAATAGTTGAATATATCAATTAAATTGTGTTATTTACTTACCGACGCAAACAATAAGGAAAACTGCGTTAGGAATTGAACAGTTATATGAAAATAAAATTACGGTATAATCAAATTAATAAAATAAGGCGTTAGAGCTTGTGGAAATGCAGTGCGGAACAGACGGTAATACCCATTCCGTAGTAGCGGAACAGTGTCACCATTACAACCTTAATGACACGGCACTTGTTCCGAATGGGTTTGGGTTTTATATCTAACAGAACGCAAAATCCACATATTTAAATAGCAGCCTTTTCTGGTACAGGAGAACTGCACATGACAACTTTTATTTCAATAATGATTATTAAAACAGAACAATACCTAGTAATTTTAGCTAGGTATATTAGTCTTTGCCGCACAAGATCGTGCCAAATAAAAAAAACTTTTTCCAGCCTTGATGAGAGCCAGTCCTTGATGAGGGACTAAAGGATATCATCATCATATTGGCAAATGTCAGTTCATAATCAAGTCTACTATATATGTTATAGAAAATACTTAAAAGCATATTATTTACATCATTCTACAAAAGAAAGGTTTAGTAAGGTGGACTTAAGTTGGAGTGCAACAATGCTGTTAATATACTCGTAACTTAATTATATTCGATCATTGAACCTTTCTCAAATATATTAAATTTTCTCTTACTTAAAAAATGATTTATACGATACCAGTAGAATCAATTCCGTTAAAAAATTCAGCAATGAGCAAGTATGTTTCATTGATAATAAAATACTTTAGCTGTCAGCATTTCCCCCAATTTATATTAGGTCGAAGCCATTAAACAGGCTGTTTATTTACTTATCTATGGGATTGTTGACATTCAACCGTCCTCCATCGTTCATCATCTCTAAACGAAATGATACCCCGTGGAGTACCAACGAGTTGCTTTGTTGTAGATTCAACGCTATCTCCGCCGAGTTTATTGCCCTAAGCACTTTTCCTATTGTTTCGTTTAAGTAGGGATCATGTAGCTAAGTGTTTTGATACGTTGAATGAATTTAACCGTAAATAATTTGTGCAAATGAGTTAAAACGCTTTAATTACGAGAACATAACAAAACCATAATGTAGATATTATTTTTAATGTGATTTTGTTTACATTGATTGACTCCGTAATTTTATATTACTAATGCATGCGGCTAAGGACCTGTAATGTTAGTCATGTATGAAGAATAAAAATAAATAAATAAATTACTTCTTCTCATTTACTTGTAAAAGGAATTTTATTATTTTCGTGGCTACAAGTGATTTCAAAATATCGATATTCAATATGTATAGTATATATCTAAGTTTATCTGTACGTACGATTATAATATATACCTACTTGTATATTAAAATTTATACATGACTGTAGCACATTCCGGAACTTAGTTAGATCCGCTCTTAAACAAACAGGCTCAATAATAAAATGTTATATTACGTAAAAGTTATCAAACTCTATGTGATTATGTACATATGTACATATATGTATATAAGTCGGCTGATAGTCTACTCGGTTGATTAATACGGAATAACGTAAGACAAGTAGATCAAATAAGCGAACCATAAAGTTAATAATAACGTATTGATACAAGCGATACAAACGGGGGAAACAAAATGGAAAAATAATATCAGACCCTCGATACGCCCTCCATATAGAGCGGTTCAGTTCGTTTGAATAGTAACCACCGTATGCTATTTATTTATGATCATACATCTGCATCATAACTCGTAGCACTGAGGATATTGACGATATGTTATAACTCTTCTGACAATGGGACTATGAGTTATTCTATGCACCAAGCCCCACACTACTTCAAGATACTAGACTGTTGAAGCAATATCACATGAGGTTTCTGTTCAATTAAACTTACTCTAACAATACTTTATTCTTTATTCAAGGTCATTCGTTCGTCTCACGTAAACCGTTAATTTAAAATGTGCTAATAAATCTTGTGTCAGATAACGCTTTCGGAACCCCGGGAGGCGTGGAAGCAAATTAGTTAGCGCTTGATTGAGAGAACTGTTTGGCCTCGTAGTGGATTGGCTTGCAACTCTGACTTTAAAACCGGAGGTCGTAGGTTCGATTCACGCCCAAGACTAATTAATTCTAGGTCTAATTAAAAGCATTATGTCCTATGTATATATCAATGTATGTATGTAGCTCTGCAGTTACCATGATACAGGGATTTAATTGCAATTTTGATACATTTATTTGCGTCTGTATTCAGTATGTTTGCCTTTTATTTATCTTTTTCTATTTGTATTGGAAACGCTTATGACTTAACGGTATTTATGGTTATCATAAAAAGTATGCGCGGCTTAGCAACAGCTGATGTGGTTCGATGCGAAACGGCTACATTAAGTAGTTAGTGGTGATTCTAATGTAACTTCGTAACACGCGTCCAACGATTGGACCTGATTGTTCCCGCGGACGATTTAGCCAACGGCTAGGAGAATCTTTACCAGTAGGGAGACAAGTACTCTCATTAGAACTCATATATCTACGCAACAAAAGGTCACTTTGCTAGAACAACAAATTGTAAAGTATAATGGTGGATATATAAATCACTGAGTATTTATTTATTAGATAGCATTTTACATAGTGATATTTCAAGGTGCCTTGTACGAATTTCAGGTAAAGAATAATTTGGTTAATCGTGAGAGAATCCACGTTAAGTCGTGGGTATTAATTACCCTTTTTGTCTTGATTTTAGCTTGTAATATAAACAAAATGTTAATTTAACTGTATTGTAGACTAGCAGCCCGCCCCGGCTTCGCACGGGTATAAAATATATGGCCTACTAGCTGTTGCCGCGGCTTCGCCCGCCTTGAAATCAATGTGTCACCAAGTTTTTCCCGG